>JAKWBI020001031.1:0-12400 GCA_022664585.2 Zalerion maritima | reverse complement strand
CAAAAACAAAAACAACACCCCACCCCTCCCTTAAATGTCTTTTTAAATTTTTGGGGTTTGGGGGATTTTTGGGTTGCACAAAACCCATATAACCATTGCCCCCCCCCCCCCCCCCCCCCCCCCCTTAGTCTCGCTGAATGCTGCCCTGGACTTTTCAGCTACCCATAACTGTACCCTGAATAGAATGATGGTTTGAAACCAACGATTTAGAACTACACCCAAGGGCTCCAAGTTATTAGAGGAAGACCGGAACAATTTGACAAATGGCGGATTCATATGATACACTAGTCTGTATGTAGGACTAACGGTATCTTATACACTCTATACCTTAGAATTTTGGTGCCGCCGGGCTCCGGACTCTCTTCTTTGTCACTTCTTCTAAATAAGGCCCAAATGCTCTTTTCTACTACGCCGGGAAGCCTCTTCTTCTTAACCAGTCCGTCCCCTAAATCCCGCGGCACCCCCAAATTCTTTAGCTTTCTCTTTATATGCTACGTCCCCTTTCTCCTCAACGTCTCCCCTTGGCCCCCCCCCCCCCCGCAGAACATCAGCTGTCCCTTTTCCTTAAAAGTTCCTGCTCATGTCCCCCCTAATTCTCGCGTAGTCAAAGAGGCCCTCGACGCTGCCCACCGCACTAATAGCAATGTCTTTGTCCCAAAGCTTCTTGTTGGCCCACTCCATCACGTCCTTCTCGGTAATGGCGTCGATCGTCCTTTCGATCTCGGCGGCGTCCAACCGTCGGCCTGTGGTGACGAGCTGGCGTCCAATGTCCTCAGCGGCGGCGGACGTGCCGTCCAGTGAAAGGAGGATGGAAGACTTGAGCTGCGCCTTGGCACGCTCCACCTCGGCCTCTGTCACGTTGGCGGATAGGCGGGACCACTCGCGCAGGGAGAAGTGCACCAGGTCGTCGATGCGGGTGAGCTGGTCGGTGACGAGGTAGATTCCCCAGAGACCAGTATCGCTGTAGCTGGTGGAGAAGCTCATGAAGCTGTTTGCCAGCTCGTTCTTGTGCACGAAACCGCTGAGCTTGCTGCCTTGGTGAGGGGCGTTGCCCAGAGCGCGATCGTAGTTACCGACAATAGACTGGGTAACGAGAGCAGTGAAGTAGTCCTCGTCCCTCCAGCTGACACCCTCGACGGCGATGGCTATGTTGGCAGTAGGCATGGCGTCATCGCGGACACGGACGTCGGACCCAACAAAGTCGGGCTGCTTCTTAGACTCGAGATATGCCTGGGTCTGCGGGGAGGTGGAGGGAAGGCCCGAGAAGTTCTTCTCAGCAAGCTCGACGAGCTGCTCGTGGGGGACACCGCCGGCACCGACGAGGACCATACGATCAGCAGTGTAGTTGGACTTGATGTAGTTGACGAGCTCGGTCTTGGTGATGTCGCGGATGTTCTCGCGGGGACCGAGGATAGTGCGTCCCAGTGGCTGGTGCTGGAATGCGGTGGCGTGGAGGTGGTCGAACACAACCTCCTCAACCTGCTTCTCAACCTCCTCGGACTCCCTCAAGATAACGTCGCGCTCACGTTCAATGGCGGACTCTTCGAGCTTCGAGTTTTGGAGGATGTCGGCGAGGATATCTACGCACTGGGGAACATTTTTGTTGAAAGATTTGGCAAAATAGACGGTGTTTTCACGCTTTATTTCGGTGGGAGCATTAGCCAGAGGTCAATTCGGGTACTGGGGGATCCGACAAGTATTTTATGACATACCGAGGTGTATGCGTTCAAATGTCCGCCCATGTTTTCGATCTCGAGTTCGAGCTGTTGCTGCGTCCTTTTTTGGGTGCCCTGAGAGCTGATTAGAGCGGCGTACGAAGCCAATGCGCAGGGTTCGACATACCTTGAAGGCGAGATGCTCGAGGAAGTGTGCTGTGCCATTTGTCTCTAAGGTCTCGGCCCTCGAACCAGCATCGATCCACACTCCGACAGTTGATGTCTGGGCGTACGGGGAGTACTCCGTGGCGACCTGTTGGGCGATAGATAGAAATGTTAGACATGGAAGGATCTTTGGGAGGCCAATTGGCCCTGTAGAGGCTCGTTCGAGGGCTCGGGAGGAGGAGGGAATAAAATTACCGTGAGGCCGTTCTTGAGGTTTGTGGTCTGAGTCTTGCCGACGTTGACGGGTGAAGCGAAGCCCCTCGTGAGGGGAGAAGGCGCCTTGAAGGCAGCGCGCTTACGCAGGCCTTGGCCAAGGTTAAGAGCAAGTCTCCGGGACGCCATGGGGATGATGTCGAGGTTGGAGAGTGTGTTGAGTGGTTTGATGGCAATTCTTTCCACAATGCTTTCTCGGCACGGCGCTCAGGATGTTTTTTTGCGTGCCTCAGGCAAACGCCCCACCAATCCACCTTCGATACTTCCCGGTCTGGTCCGACCTTTGCCCAATCAGCTCACTTCTCATTCGCCGGCGACTCGAAAGCTGGACCGGCAACACGTGCGGGATCACATGATGCAGACCATTGTTCTTGAGTTTTCCCCCAGCCAAGAACATCTCTGGGCCCTTAAAGGCTAGACTCCTTCTAATCTGACTAATCATCGTCTCCTGGCGCCAACGGTCCGTACATCCAGGATTCAATGTGTCCCCCCTCCAAACCGCCATTGAAAGCGCCATAAATCCCGTACGAGATTGCCAATAGGGGGTATTGGTCGTCGGATGGGAGAGCCAATGGTTGATCTCACTGGTGGAACTCCCCAAGTACGTACATATGTTAGAACAGATCCCCACTGTAGACCTCCACAGTCCTCGGTGGCCATGGATATCCGAATGAGTTCATGGTTGTGTTGCTCAATCCGGACACGGAGTACTGTGCAACACAACCCAAACTCCAGTCTTGCCCAAATCAGCAACAGTTAAGTATCCAACATGAGTGCTGATGAACCCGGAGAAGACTTTGGCGACAACTTCCAGGCCGTGTTTATCACCAAACAGAAGCCTGCACCACCGCCCGCACCCCCTGAGATGAGGATATCACTCACCTGTTACCCTCCGCTGGGGCAACTGTCCAAACTCCCTCCTGGGCCAGTGACTGTTCACACTGTTCTTGACGTTCATCCTGGTCGAGCCCAGGAGCCATGGGAGGTGTGCTTGTGGCATTCTGTTGATGGCAAGCAGTGGTCGGATCTTTCCCTGACACCCTCTTCATCCGACACGTATCCGTCTTGCCTGCAAGCAGAGGATTCATCCATCTATCGGATGTATCTCAGGGGCGAGGTATATGCTGAGACATCAATATATTTCACCCTCAAGCTTCGACATGGAACAGACTTGGAATGGAAGTGGGTACGAGATGAAACTGGAATGGATAATGGAATTGTCATACTTGATCGGACATCTTCGAGTGAATTCTCTCGGGTCCTGGAAGATTATATCCCAGACTTGAACACCAAACTCGAGACTCGTACCCTGTTAAGCCAGTCTCCGAGAACCCAGTTATGGTCGTTGGAAATCAGTGTACCAGGCGAGAGCAACGACACTGCGTCAAGAACGGACATCGAACTTGGCACGCCTTGGGGCTCATACTTGAGGTGACTACCATTATCCTAGATCTAGCTATTCTAAACTTTGCTGACTTGTGACAGGTGGTTTGCTCTTGTTCGGCTCTGGCAACCATGGATAGCACCGAGGCAAGGCAAGACGAAGTTCGAGCTCGACAAAGATGCCGTAATGTGCTCCTTTCAAAGCTCGGAGGGGAAGCATTTGGTGGTCTTGGGGCTCAGTGGTCTTAACAATGTGATGACGATGCTCCGAAGCGGTGACTCCGGCAATCTCATTCTCAAAGTAGGTCCCTCATTCTGGATTAATTTGTTTCAGCCTCAGCCTAACAAACTGACAGGTCCGGAACGACGGTACAGCAAGTGAAGCTTCTAATGTTCTTGTTGCAGTTGGCGACGAGTTTGAGAATGCTCTTGCATCCGTGATGTACCAAGCGCGCATTATGGTTATGAGATCCAGGCAAGCCATTGTTCCCGAAATGGAGGCGGAAATGACAACTCTCAACGAAGAGTTCAAGCCAGAGTGGATAGAAATGTGGTATGATGGTCTAGGGTACTGTAAGTTTAGTTCACCAAATGATTGCTGGAGGGGGAAACCATATGAACTAGGAGGCCATATGGATCTGAACCAATGCGCCCTTCCTAACATTTGGTGTACAGGCACTTGGAACGCTCTAGGGCAACGACTCACGGCACAGAAGATATACGACGCCCTCGACACACTCTCATCAAATGGCATTAACATCACAAGTCTGATCATCGACGACAACTGGCAGTCTATAGACTACAAAGGAGATGGGCAGTTTCAGTACGGGTGGCTGGACTTTGAGGCGGAGCCCGATGCTTTCCCTGACGGGCTGCAGGGAACGGTTGGAAAGATTCGTTCGAAACACCCCCAGATTCGCCACTTGGCAGTCTGGCATGCTCTTCTAGGCTATTGGGGAGGTGTCAGCCCTGGGGGGAAGCTCGGAAAGACGTACAAGACTATCGAGGTGATGCGCGAAGAAGACCGAAGACGGGAGATGCCCCTGGGGGGAAGCATGAACATAGTCGCGAAACAGGACGTCCATAGATTCTACGATGATTTCTACCGCTTCTTGCGCCGCTCAGGGGTAGACGGGGTGAAGACAGACGCGCAGTTCATGACGGACATGTGGACGTCCTCCGAGATTCGCCGCGATCACATCAAAACCTATATCGACGCCTGGACGCTCAGCACACTGCGCTACTTCGGAAGCAGGGCCATCAGCTGCATGTCACAGACGCCTTCTATACTGTTCTACTCCCAGCTCGCCTCAAACCGCCCTGCCTTCTTGTGTCGCAACTCGGACGACTTCTTCCCCGAGATTCCCTCCTCGCACACATGGCATGTCTGGACGAACGCACACAATGCCCTGTTGACGCAGCATCTCAACATCCTACCCGACTGGGACATGTTCCAGACTGTTCACGACTACTCGGGCTTCCACGCTGCGGCTAGGTGTGTGAGCGGCGGGCCCATATACGTGACGGACGTGCCCGGTGAGCACAACATGGACTTGTTGAAGCAGATGACTGGAGTAACCACGAGGGGAAAGACAGTGATTTTCCGACCTAGTGTCCTAGGCAAGAGTATCGACACTTACGTGGAATACAAGGACGATATACTGCTCAAAGTCGGGAGTTATCATGGTATGTGCGACTATGGGGCTACTCTCTTGGGCGTCGAAGATCCAACAATGCGGAAATGGGAGGGGACTGAGAAACCACGCTAATTCTTACTCGCAGGCCGCTCTGGAACGGGGACACCCATCCTTGCTATTTTCAATATCTCTAGCCGACATCTCACGGAGCTCATCCCACTCTCCCGCTTCCCCGGCGTTGTTCCAGACACAGAATACGTCGTGCGGGCTCACAATACCGGTCTCACCACCAAGCCCATCCAAGCAAGCAGTGCCGAGTCTCTCATCACCTTGTCACTCGACGTGAGGGGATACGAAATATTCACCGCATGGCCACTGTCATCTTTCACCGGTGAAAAAGGCGACCATATCTGGGTCGGGAACCTGGGCTTGGTCGGGAAGATGGCAAGCGGCGCCACGATCGTGTACAGCGCCATGAAAGTCTCCAACAAGAGGGTGTTCATCGAGGCGAGGTTCAAGGCGCTGGGTACTGCTGGCTTCTACATCTCACGTCTCCCTAAACTGAGCTTAAAGGACGATTTCATCGCCACCATGATGGGCCAGGTCATCCCACCCAAAACAGTCAGCGTCAGCAAAGCAGACAAACATGTTTTGGAAGTAGACGCCGAGACTGCGTGGAGGGAGATGGGATTGAAGCCCGGTTGGAGTAACGAGCTTGAACTCAAGGTGTACTTTAACTTTCCGTGAGGTTACAGAAAGAGTACTGTCATGTAGTGGTCTAGGCATATAACGGTCCGCGCGGTGGGACATGGTAACTCGGGTTGCTATTGACAAACACCTATAGTATATCAACCCCTCAAGTAGAAGGTAGAGAAATACTATGAAAAAGTCTCGGTAATAGATTCCTAAGCTATTTTGCCAAACACACAGTAGACATCATCAGCATATCAATAACAGCAATACTTGATAAGACGTCAAAGTGCCGATACCGAGGTGAGCCTCAAATGCAGGAACATACAACACAATGCCGTCATGGCGGGGGATGCACGCAATTCTGTCAAACATCGGGCCGCGTGTCTCTTAGCATCTATCATCGTCAACATAGTACATGGAGATGGGAGTGAGGGGCGTCTGTCTGAAACTGCACATTTCGAGATCATCGGTGGTTGCTATCTATATCTGCCGACACCGGACATTGCGGGTACCCGTCGTGCATCTCGGGAACTGGGGCTAACTTTATCTCTGATAGCGGTTCCCAATCATGTAGCATCTATAGTTCCCAGAAATGGCTTGCAAGGAAATATTTTCCGACCCGGGCCCTGATCGTTTATCTAAGTTCTTTCGAATATCCGTGATTTAGAATTGATGGACCTCTGGTTTGGGTGAAGCCTGAGCTCGGCGACTACCAACAGTAGTAGGTAGAATAACACCGAGGGCTTAGTCACCGCTAAACATGCCTGAGTTCCTGCCACTCTTCTGGACGGGCCGGCTCGGATGTGGCCGGCTGTGCTGCCAGTGCCAGGTACTATGTCTGCAAGGACTCGAACTATATGAAGGTACACGACACATATGCAATACTCGCCACTTGGCCAGGTATCACAGCGACCACTCAGGCACAGGTCCCCTACTATGACAGCTGCTAGGTCACCTGCCGTGATCATTTGCACTAGCAAACATTTGGAGATTCAGATTGTTCTCAGGATTGCACACGCTACACTTGTTCCAAGTATCTACCGGAAATGTCCGTCCTCCATCCATATCATAACACCGTAGCAAGTTAACAGCAAACGCCGGGATCGTCTCCCCGGGGAGTATATTCAAGCCTACATCGCCACCCTCCACCAGGGGTACACCGGTCATCCAGGCTCTCCAGGCTCTCCAGGCTCTCCAGGCATTGGCTCGATCAAGAGCTTTCTGTTGGTATATGGATGCAAGCCCTAATTTTCGGAAGAACAGTATTTGGCGATGTATCGATGACGATAAATCTGATGTTTGCTGTCAAAAAGTCGGTCGTCTTCATCCATGGCGAAATGTCATGATGATGACGCCGGACTGTCCGAGCATCCAACCATACGTCTATCCCATGCAGTTTCCGGGTACACGAAACCGACGATCCTTAAACTTGGAGACCAAGCAGCGCATGCGAAGCTCCCTCCCATTCGGGATACAGTACGTTGTAGCCTGCTGGGCATTTCATGCATATCCAAGAGCCTAGAAAACGCCCTGCAGTTTGTTCGCATCCCGCAGGACTGTCAGGTAATGAAGCAGAAAATGAGGCATATTCGCGCCCATACGGTGGGTGAGATATCAAAGTTCCGAGGCGACAAGATGCGGCGCCCGAGTCTCACCCAAACGCCATACCGGTAGTCTTGTACACTTGCCAACTACGAGGTGGGGAGAATGGCGAGAAAGGGTGGAAGGACCGCCCGCCTTAGGTCTCTAAAGTCCTCCCGGAAGATTCCCAAGAAAGAGCTGCCTTTTCATGGTGCCATGATATCTTGGTGGTGATAAAATATGGGGCGAACGGCCCACGATCGAATCCCTTCCAAACAACACACACCCAAGATATCCAGAAACGCGGCCTCCTCTTGGGCACCAGGCAAACAATGTCCCAGATTAGGAAGTGGAAAGCTGCCTGCTTGCCGCTTGCCTACTCGAGTAGTTGGAAGACGCCAGGGTATTACATGTTGTTACATACCACCGTTTCCCTTCCGTCAAGATCGCATTTCACCACCCTCCAATACCAAAATTCCGTATTCAACCTATCCCGAGAAGTGCGGGATACAACAAACTCCTGTATACATGCAGCAGATCTGCTTCCTTTCTTGTCGCAGCCTGTCAAGCCTGGCAATCGACAGGCGTAAGACTCTCGTCTGTACATAATGCATATGGATAGTACTTGCGAGCGAGACCAGAACCTGGGGAGATACGTGGAGAATCCTTTATCTCTTGAGTTGCAGCGCCCCACGAGCCAATGGCCAAGACGCAATACTACTACTATACTTGGCTCCAATGCACCAGAGTCTTAGCTTCTATGTAGCACAACACCCATATTGCATCGTTCTTTTTCTTTTTCCAGTAATCCCAATTATGCGCCCGGGAATATAATAATCAACAAGCAAGGGGGAAACCCCTAGTTCGAGCCGCTCTCCCCAGCAGCAGCGAAGCATCTCGTCAATAATCATGCCGGGGAATGTTGTTGACCAGGTTTCTGCTGCACCTCAGTCACCGCTGAATCACTGCTTGAAAAATGCGGTAATCCGGCGTTTTGAGCCTGGAGCCGAGCTACCTCGGTCGGGATACGAACCTTGGTGCTGCGCTCGCCAAACTTCCCCTCCTGAATGGTCCTGCCTATTTGCAGTAGGTTTATGGACAGAACAGCAACTGCGCCAGGGAAAGATAGAAGGTGCTTCAGAGGCAGGAGGGGCAACGGACGGTGGCCATCCGGGTGGTTGTAGGTGGGTACCCCGCTCCATTTGTCTCCCTCTCCTGAACTCTCAAACCGCCCCGTGTATTTTCACCTCCCATGGTACTGGATAATGGAAACATGGCTCCAAGAAAGAATCTATAGTGCTTCTATATGCATCTTCAATTGGTTATGCTCATCCCATATTGAATCTATTCGCCTCCTGTTACATTAAGACCTCCTCCAATCCCATTTTGTCTTCTGGGCACTTTCAAGCTTCATTTGCACGGAGCCGCCACTCCAACCGACCTCCTTGACTGTCTTCATCCCACCCTCTTAGCCCCTCCTTTACAGGCTCTCACATGCTCTTACCCAACTTTCTTCATTTCGTTCTGTGAATTCTTTCCTCTCTCTAGCCACTCCTGGCACAATACCCACCGAGCTACTAGCTATAGCGTCGGCCTCTGCGTCTTCCATTGACCATCCCACTCTTCGGCCCCCACCCCAGCTTTCCCACAGCGCGCAGTACGACTATACATTTACCTAAATTTTCGTACGAGTCCCTTCGTATAGGCTGCTAGCACATCTGTGCAAGAGCTATGTATGACCCCGTCCCGTGACCTCTTGTGGGAATTTCGCCTAGTACCAGGTCTATCAAACAACCCCCAGCTTTATCGTGTAAAAGCAAGTGCAACACTCCGTACCTGACCATTCATTTCCACCACGTTAGCCACATGATAGTGATGTGCGGCCTCGACTCAATTCCAAAGTAATTCAGCCGACTGTTGACATCTGCCCCTAGACCCCAGCCCAAATGACCAGAAAGCTGGCGTTCGACGCTAGCTTCCCGGGCAGATTGAGCGAAAGAAAACTCTGTAGCTCACACATCGTTTTGCACACTCCCTTGTGGCCTTACGAATCACGACGCTGATTTTAGTCTTGTTTTCCTTCTCATAGGTCATGGCAACCCCGAAACGCAAGCCTACCCAGCATCCCATCATCATGACTCAAAGTAAGCATACGGTGTGCTTCCCACACGGCATTACTTCGACCCATGCTTCTAGTGTCTTGACTGGAATTGGACGGGCCATCGTCTACGGCACTACGAAGAATTGGGAGACGCCCAAGTTGTGGCCGTCGATTCTTAGGCCCTCTTTCCAAGCGCTTCTACTTACCCCTTGAGGTCTGGAGCAGGAAGAAACAAAGGGCAATTGACCTGCCACAAATGAAGGATACTCCCAAATACCCCTCCACCAAACTCCCCCGAGACAACTGTCTCCCTCTCTCAGCCACCCCGCGGAAATAGCAGAGGTGCGCGAAAACGGATGTGAAGGCGACAAAAACCACGCTGGCGAGGCAAGCAGGGCAAAACATGTGGAAATATCGCAGGACTGTTTTGCCATACTCTCATCTCATACATGGAACAAAATGTCGGCGGCTACAGATGCAGGCATAAGTGTGCCTGCTGCGTATAGTCGATACAAGATGCTTCTCGAAGCCGAAAGCCGTTGACCGCTAACTTGAAATGTTTTGCATCTCGGCAAGTCATTGCCCCGCTGCACATTTGTACTATACGCATGGATGCTTGCGTCTCTACCATACCTAGTCGCAAAGGAAGGAAAATGAGTCAATGTCCTAGCAGGTACATGGCGGCCACCGACGGTGACGAGATCCGCGAAATGCGACTTTTGTTGCTGGGAATGATGGCTGCCCACCTGCCTATACTGTATAAGCAGCACTTTCAGGCCAGCCACTTTCTCTCTTTTTCGCATCTGGTGGCCAAGCTTTAAGCCTTTACGTGCCAAGCGCGCGTTCAGGTAGCAGATATGTATGTGGGTGTTTGGCAGCCAGGTGTCGAGGACAGGACAGGTATACAGACTATACGGCAGAGAGAAACGGTTGGCTATACGAAACGGAAAGAGCATGAGCAACCCCACACTCTATCTCAATTGACCACTAGCGCTAGTCCCGCTAATATCCGCTTCCCGTCCGCAACAACTTGCTCCTAGAGTTTTAGCATGGATATTCTGCAGTGAAAGAAGCACTAGCTCTCCGGCCATCTTGTTTTGCGTGCCTTCTTGCAGAGAACATCTCAGCCCTCATAGCTGCCCAGCAAGCCAAGACACGCAAAGGGCTGCAGAGCACTGGGGTAGTGGGAGTAGCACCAGTAAAATATCCCTTGCTATCCTTATCTCTGAACCTTCGTACAACCGGGCGTGCTGTGGCATCGCAAAGAGTTAACCGCTGCCCCGGCTAACAGGAGAGGAAAATAAACCAGAGAAATTAAGGTACATTGCCCGGTACCCTACAAATTGCAACACATAGCTACAAGGGCCTCTTGTACTTCCCCTTTGAGGTATAAAGACCCAAGCGGGTAACAGGGACGGTTACGCAGGCTATGGAGACCTGCCCATCCTTATCAGCACGCATCTCTGCCTCCTGGCTGGCTAGCTGGCTTTCCGGCAGAGCCTTTCCAGCATGGGGAATTCCATCGATGGACAGAATGGGATGCATGGGTGGATAGAGAGCCCTTTTCAAGTTCCTTTTTAGAAACTAGTCGCAGGACAGGACACCCTTATGGGCAATCGCAACGAGTAAGAAAGACGCCGAATTGACACGAGCCGTCCACTAGTATAGAAGCTCGTCGAAGGCCCTAGCATTACATTCAGTTGGCATAGACGACGAGGGATAGATGCATGACCAGTTTGAAAACAGAGGATGACGATGACGCGAAGGAAGACTATGAGCTCAAAGCCAGTGACGGCAAGCAGCCGCCCGCGATTCGCCAACTGCAGCACAAACCGGACCCAGTCTGACATGGCGAGAGAACTCACTGCTCGGTTTCTGGATCCATGGAACGATAGGCCCACGGCCAGCCACGGCCAGCAGCCGCCATCAGCCCCTGTTGGCTGTGAATGAAGGGGGTGTCTATACAATATGTCACACGGTTGGTGATGAGAGAGAAAAAGACGAAGGAAAAGAAGCTGTCGATCGTGTTGCAACCATCACTGATGCCCAGATTGTGTCCAAAGTTAGATCGTTTACGATCCCCACACTGGATAATATGGTAGTTTGCGAAGCTGGCGGAGTGGGGAATAAAATAGTCTAGAACATCATCATCATCTTCAAATACAAGAAATGCAGCCTTTTGCAACTTTCTGTATACTTTTTGTTGTTTTCTCTCTTTTGCCGGTTTCCCCACCTTCCCACCTTCCCACCCCACGATCCTGCCAATCTCAGCCATCTCAGCCATCTCAGCCATTGCTGCTGCACTGCAGAAGCAGTGATCCCTAATCCCTGTCGCATACGTTCTTCGTTCTTCCACACCTTGATGCAGCAACATGCAGATATCCAGTGGTGAAAACTGCCAGTGACAAGGGTAGATATCTTGGAGCTTTGGGACGGACAAAGGTGACTTTTCTAGCTACCGATCTAATGTTGCACTGCCTTTGCTGACACATTCAGATTCGACCCTCACCGGTACAGCTGCATTGTTTTTCGGATGGAAGGCAAGGAGGCATACAGCACAAGGACGAAGGGGTAGAAACAAACCTCTCGGGAGACTATACAGCACTCCGTACTGTAATTTGGAATACACGTCCCGGACGGATGGTGCGGGTTATAGTTCAACGGGGATAGACATTCCCAGGAATGCCACTCACGCTTCCCCGGCCACGCGCGCGGCAGGCACTGGCACTGGCACAGGCACATTCCCCAGGCATTCCATTCCGCTTGTTCCTATGTATTTCGCTTCCCCTCCAACAAGTCTCGGCCCCCCCCCCCCCCCCCCCCCCCGCCGCCGCGCCCCCCCCCCCCCCCCCCCCCCCCCCCCCCCCCACCCGAGTTTATAATGCTTTATTAATTATTTAAACTTAAGTACC
>JAKWBI020001030.1:0-12400 GCA_022664585.2 Zalerion maritima | reverse complement strand
TATTTATAATACCGTAAAAATATTATTTTTATTAATACTCCTTTTATAATTATATTATTAAATATTTTAATAAGCCATATATTATATTCGTTTTTTTTAAAATCCCATTTTGGTATTTAATAAAAGGGGTGCCTATATAAAATTCCGTTAATTTAATCCTAAGCGTTTTATAAATAATTATATAATATATGGTTATTTTTTAAATATTAATAATATTTTATTACTTTAGTTTAATATTAAGGCCTTTTATTAAAATTAATTATTAATATAAAAAATGCTTATACTTTTAAAATTTCCAAAAGGGTTATATTAGTTTTTTAGGGGAATTCGGCCTAAATATAATAAAATTCTCGCATATAATCCCGTTTAATTTAATAGGTTTAATTAGGATTATACCTATAATAATTTTTATATTAAAGTTTATTTTCTTTAATTTTACCATTATGCAATATTAATTTTACTTTTTCGCTTATTTTTTAATTTAATAATATATATATATTAACCATGCTTAAAATACTTAGCTTTTTAACCAGGTTTTATTTAATTATTTTGGGTAAAATTAATCGGTTAATAAGTACTTTATCGCTTCCTCGTGGTCAGAGCGCGGGCGGCAAATTATAAGGATTAGTCTGGTTCCTTTAGGCCATTTTAATTAAATTATATCGGTTGGCTTATTAAAACTAGGGATCGATAGGGTTACGCGTGGCTTCCTTAACGCGGGCGGTGGTCCCTTTTTCTTCCTATTAAAACTTATTTCCGAACAGCTTTATTATTTTCTTACGCTAATCCAGGAACGCTTTAAGCTTTTAAAAAAATTCCTTATGGGTTCCAAGGTATAAGTCGTTATTTATAATCCCTGCAGAATTATATAATTAAACCCACGATATATTATTTAAGGCGTTTAAAAACGCGTTTAATAAAATAATATTATTAATATAACCCGTATAATTCTCCTTATATTAAGCGAGCCGGCGTTTCCACCCCGTAATATATAACCATTATTAATTAATATTCTTTATAGGCCAATTTTAATAGGCAAAGCGCTTTAAATTTACCATATTACGGTTTTTTTTAAAAATATCCCTATTTATAAATTCCATTTTTAAGGCCTTTTTTACTTTAATTTATATTTTTCTTATAATAAGCGATTCGATTAATTTAATATAGGTATTAATATAAAATTATATAATATAATTTATTTTTTATATATTATTTATAAATACTGCTTATTTAAATATTCGATTTAATTAATGCGTATATTAGGAAATATTATTTCCCTTAAATATTACGCTCCCCTATATACCAGGGAGCGGTAACGGTAATCGGATTATAATATATTAATTTATTTTATAAGGATTATATTAATTAATATTAAATATTATTTTTACAAATTGGCCGGGGGATAATATTCGTTTTATTTTTTAAAATATTAGAAAAGTATTTATATTATATTTTGCCCGGGGCATTGGCGTAATAAGAGTTTTTAATAATGGGATTTTTAATAAAAAAGGGTTAAAAGGCGATTGCTTGGCTCCTTATTTGCGTGGTAAAGTTTAAGCTTTATTAATATTTTCGGGTATTTCTGCTTTTGAAAATCGTTTTTAGGCCTAAGGCCTATTTATAAGGCGTTTTTTACCTTCCTTTATTATAATAATATTTTAATAAAAAAACCTTCGCCGTGCTTTACTTTAAAAATATAATATAATAAATTTAAATGGTGGAATAATTTTTTAAAAAATAAAATACTTTATAAAAGATGGAAAAAATTATAAAAATTAGGATTTAAATAGGTTTTTAAAAGGGTAATATAATATAGGATTATTTCTTTTTAGCCTAGGGCTGGAGAATTATAAACGGTCCCTTAAAATTAAAAATAATAATAATGGTAATATTTTTTAGGCCTTTTAAGTATAATTATGGGATTTTTATAATTTAAAATAGGGAATTTATATAATCTCCTTAGTAATTACCTTCCCATTTTTCGGGTATTAATACTATCCTTTCGGGGCCTTAATAGGTCCTATCCCTTATATCCCGCGCCTTGCGTTAAAATATTTTAAACTTTATAGGTATACCGCTTTACCGTTCTCCT
Organism: Zalerion maritima; assembly: GCA_022664585.2. Classification (NCBI taxonomy): domain Eukaryota; kingdom Fungi; phylum Ascomycota; class Sordariomycetes; order Lulworthiales; family Lulworthiaceae; genus Zalerion; species Zalerion maritima. The sequence goes on along the minus strand of JAKWBI020001030.1, from coordinate 10,308 downwards.
TAATTGCCTTACCCTTTATTATTAATTGGTCCGCTCCTGGTAATTATTAATTTACCGGCTTTTTATAAGGCCGGGCGTAATATTAATTAGTTTATTTAGGCTAAAAGGCCTCGCCTTATTTTTCCCTAAACTTTAAACCTTTTATAATTTCCTTACCGCATATTTATCCCCCCTTTTGGCCGCTTTTTTAGGTAAAGAAAATTAAGCGTGCTTAAAAGGAATGGGGAATTAACCATGGTTCCATAAGTGGGAGCCTAAAGGTTTAGCGTTTATAATCCATAAATTATTATAATCGCCACATTTCCCTTTGGTTATAATTCGATCGTAATAAAATATGGGACCCCTAAACTTTTTTTAAATAAATTTAATTCTTAAGATCTTTTTTTCCTTTTTTTTGGTAAGGCTTATATAGGATTACCCTTATATTAAATTCCTTAGGAGGGGATCGACCTTAATTTAAACGGGTAATTTATATTCTTTTAAATCCTTTAAGGAATACTTCCCCTAATATTCGTTAAATCGGGCACGGGGTTTAATATTAATAATAAAAAATAAAATTTAATTTAAAAAACGGTAAGGGTTTAAGCCTTTATTCGAAAAACGACTTAATAATTATAAAAAACGGTATTTATTTTCCCTTATATTTTAAAGCGTTTGGTGGCTTTAATCCTTCCTTTTTTTATGCCCTTTAAAAAGCGGTAAAGGTATTTTATAATTCCTATTTTTTGCTTACGGGGTTTTAACCGGGATTATATAAATCGTCCTTCCGCCATATAATTTTTGGGATCCTTTGTAATCGTAATAAGCCCTTATAAACCAAGCCCGGTTATTATATATTTCCCCCTGCTTATAAATAAAATATTAATATTATTTAATTTAATTTTTTTTTTTAAATTGGTTTAAAATGCCTTTATAATTTTTACCTTAATATTATTATCCCCTTAACCGGAATTATATAAATTATCCCTCCGCTATATAATTTTTAGGATTTTTTTTATAATTATAAATAGGGTTATAATACGGGCCAGTTTAGGGGCGCCTTATTTAATCCCTAAACTTCCGTGGTAATTTTAACCAGCCCTAATTATCCCTTTTCCTTGGAATTTTTTTTAATAATATAAGGGCACTTTTATTATTTTCCCCTTTATTTTAAGTTTAACCGGAATTATATAAATCGCCCCTTCGCTATACAGTTTTTAAAATCCTTTATAATTATAATACCTTCGGAATTTAAACTAAGTTTATAAAAATATTCCTTTTATTTAAAAATAAAACTATAATTCTATTTTTTTATACGCATTAATACTCTTAATAATCCCTTCCTTTATTCCTTTTATAAGCAAATAAATAAAGGCTTTTTTTATTATATTACGCCTTAACTTTACGCCGGACTTTTATAATATAATAAGGGTTTAATTATTTATTAACCTTTATTATTTTATTTATAAAGGTATAATAAAAATATACAGCTTTATTTAATATTTAAAGCCTAATCCCTTTTTAGCCTTCCCACCGTAATTATATACGCGTTTTTAATCGATACCGGGCCTATTTTAAAATCGAATTCTTATTATTTAATTTTGGCCCTTATAGATTTATAATACTGCCAGGGTAATCTTATAATACCGTAAAACCTTTATATTATTTTTTCTTTTTAAGAATATATTCCCTGGTTCCTTTATAATAATAAATTATTTAAAGTATAGGTAATTAAGTTCCGAAAGGCTTTTAAGCTTTATATATTATACAGGTCTGTCCAGCTTTACCTATTATTACCCTTAATTTATTATATTTATTTTATCCTAAGGGTAATTAATTTTTAACCGAATATTACGTTTTTACCACCGTGGGAAAGAAAAATTACCCCCCTTAAAAAGTATAATTTATATAATTTCTTAGGTTTTTATAATATAATATACTGGTCGGTTTTTAGCTTTATTATAATATAAATATCCGTTTCCGTTTTTTATAATATAAATATTACGAATTTTTTACCAATATACCGTAAAAGGGTTCTTTTACCTTAATAAAATAATTTTCGCGAATTCCTACTTATATTTATTAATATAATTCCGTATAATATTATTCCTTAATTATAATTATTAACCTAAATTAATTAAGGTGAAAAAATAATAAAGGAATTCTTTAAATTTTAATCTTAAAAAACGCAGGCTTATTACCGAAATTGAAGTTCGTAAATCCTGGTTAAACCTTTAAAAAATATAGCGGGGAATAAGTTTAATAATCTTGCTATATGGTCGGTATTTAAAACCAAACTGTTTAATTTAATTAAACCTCCAGTTACCTATTTAAAAGCGGTAACATTTTAGAAAATATGGAATAATCCTGTATAGGATTATTTCTAAATAATAATATAATATTTGGGGGAAAATATAATATATTAAATAATAATTATATTTTTATAACCAAGTTTCTGCCGCCATGGTTTATTGCCCTTTTAAAAGTCCTATAAGTCCCGGGGGTCCTTTTGGCTTTTTATATAATCCTGTACAGGACTATTTTAAGGCTTTAAACTAATTATTTAAGCAATTGCGCCGGGCGCCGGTCTTTGGTATAAATGCAGCGGGGGATACCTCCGGCACCGCTATAGTAATACGTGGCCGAATATATTAGGAATTTGGATTAAATATTATTGCGGAATAAGCTGGCCGGGATTACGATTTTTATAATTAAATTTAAATAGTACCAGAAATTAGCCGTAATAATAGGTTTTATATACGGACCGAATGGCCGTAATCCTAAATAAGTTAAAATTATTAAAATTAAAAAGTGGACGGTTTTTAAAAATATATTAAATATTAAAAGATTTATTAATATAGTGGTTTTTTACCGAATATTTATTAAGGATTTTGCTTATATTATTAAACCCTTATACGAATTTACCCGTATAGGGGCGCAGTTTATTTGGGAGGAGAAATATACGAAAATAATGGAGATCCTTAAATAAGCCCTAATATTGCCCCCAATTTTAATTAAAATTAATTACTCCCCGGAGGCAGGGCGTATTATTATTAAAGTAAATGTATTAGGAACCGGATGGGGAGTATGGATCGGCTAAAAAAGGGAAGGGAAGGTTTTAATAATAAGGTACGAGTTTGGTTATTAGAAAGAAGCCGAAGGAATATATTATTCGGCCAAGCTGGAATATAAGGGGCTGCTTATAATTTTAAAGCGATTACGGAATTATTTATACGGCGCGTATTTTACCCTTAGGATAAATACGATTAATATAATATATTAATTTAATAATAGTACTATTAACCTACCCGGAGCATTTATTATTAAATAAATCGTATAAATACGATAATTCGATTTTAATATAAAGTATATATTAACAAATAAAAATATTATGGTAAATGTATTATTATAAAAACCCCTAGGACCTTTAAACGAGGAAAATAATAAACTGGAGGAAAATATTAAAGATTTTATTAATGCGTAATTATACGTATTTAGGATTATATAAAATTAAAGGGATATTAAAATTTTAAGAAAAAAAGTATGGAGCGATAAATCCCGAAAAATAGTATATTTCCTTACCACCTTAAAAAAACCGAGCGATATTTTTTATAAATTATTCCTTTATTAAAAAAGGAAGGCTTTAAATTACCTGGTAAGGGATTAAAAGCTTTAGCGCAAAACCTTAAGGAATAAGTTATAATTATAATTGGTGGTCGATAATAATTAAACCCGGAAATATATTATTTAAAATAATTATATTTACGGAGGGTATAAAAAACGGAACGCTATATTTAATTTTATCGCTTAATATTATTATTAAAAAGGATAATAAAAATAAATGCAAAAGGTATTAAAAATTTACCCAATTTACCAAAAGCGAAACCCTTAAAGGCCTAAAATACCGCTAAAAACTTTTAACCTTATTTTAACCCCTTTTTTTAAGGTTTGGCTCGATATTTTTTAAATACCATTAAGAAAAGGGTATATTTATATTATATAGGCCAAATGTAATTTAATAGGATGGATTAAAGGGCGACCATTATAAAAAACTATAATAGGGTAAATGGTTAATTTTATTTGGCAGAATATAATTTATAAGCATGGGATATATGGGAAATTAATAGTTAATAAAGGATTAAAAAACCGAGGGTTTTTGAATAAGCTTATAAAGCGAATAGGCCTGGCCAAAATTACGGTATTGGTGTATAATTTACGATTATAAGGGGGAATAAAATACCACCATTTAAGTATTAGGGATATATTATTAAAATTAGGCGGTAATTGGATTAACGCGTACCCAGGGGTATTAATGGCGTAAAAAATTATAATAAATTAAATTATAAGATTCTCCCTATACGCGTTATTGTACGGTTAAAAAATGGTCACCCTTATTAAAATGGCGCTTTTTACCTAAAGAATAATTAATTAGAAAAATAATATACCGTACGCGGATTTTTTGGCAAAAAGAAGCCGGATAATGGAATAAAAAAAAAAGGATTTAATAAAGGCAGCCCGAATTTTACAACGGAATAGGGAAACCAGGCCCAAGTATATGGATAAAAAAAATAACGGGAAAATAAGGAAGATTTTATTAAAAGAAAAGGGATTTAATATTATAATGGATATTAATTATAAGGGTTAAAAGTATAAAGGATAAGTAAAACCCTCGATAAATAAAACCTTATATTATTTATAAGCTTTTAAATAAAAAAAGAACGGTATAGTTTAAAAAACCTTATAAAGGGAGCCCTTCCTTTAAGCGTATAATCAAAAGTAATAAGGTTAAGAAATTTATCCAAAAAAACGGATGGTGGAATAAGCCGGCAGCAATTAATAATAATACCTGGAAAAAATAGGAACCTTATTTAAAATGGAATAATAAATTAGGAGAGGATTATATAAGATTAAATAATAAGAAGGATAATTTGGAAAATTATATTGGGGATAATATATTAAAAAGTTTGGATAAGGACCAACGCCGAATGGTAATATTTTATAATAACGATTAAAAGGAAGAAAATAATTTAACCGAACGTATTATTATAATATTACGGCCAAGAAAACCACGCAATATAAAAAAATTAAAAAACGAAAAACGGAAATAGGGGAAAATACCTTTTTTAAAAATAATAAAAAAAATACAATTTTAAATTTTAATAATAACCACGGAAAAATTCGGTGATGTTTTTTTTATAAAGGAGTAAAGCTGTATAGTATTACGAGATTTCCAGAGGAATTATTATATAAAGAAAAATTCCCTTTTTTTTATATTCCTTTCCTTATATAATAATAAGCCCCAATTAGTTTAAAACCAAATATTATAAAAAAACCCAGTAAAAACCATATACCTAAAACTTTATTAATAGCCCGAGATATATATACGTATATAAAAAAAGAATTATATTTCCTTATTTAAAAGTTTGGAAAGGAATATTTTTACGCTTTTTTTTTCCCGTTCCTATACCATACCGAATGGCCTTATTTTAAACCATTTATAAATGGTAATTAAAAATAACTTTTTAATTTTAAAAGAAGGTTACCCGTTTAAATTTTAGTTTGTTCGTTTAATTTACGGAGAAAAAAGGGCGGGATCCTTATTTAAAGGGCCATACGTAAAAGTAAAAATTCCTTCGTAGAAAAAACTTAATTTTTTATATCAAAGGACGCCATTGGATAATCCTGTATAGTATAATTTTTATTCTGGTAATAGCGAAAGGATTAATCGCGGGACGAAGAAATTATAATTTAATTTTAAAAAATTTTATTCCTTATTTTTTGCGAGAGCGTAGACCCTTACAATAAGCAAAAGCCTAAAAGGCCGCCGCGCCATTACCGTTATTTTTTTTAAAAGCTTTGCCTTGGCCACCCCCTCGACCATAAGCGCTAAAAGAACCAATCCCTTATACCGGTTATATAAAAGGCCTGGTTAAGCCGGGAATATTTTCAGCCCCCAAATTTAAAACGTTTATAATTTTTAAAAGGTTAGGGCCGCCGAAAATAATTTTAAAATAATCCTTTTAATATTTAATATTCTGCTCCTATACCATATCGCTAAATAATTTTTTAATGCGGAATTTTTTATAAGGGGTATAGCCATTATAAAAAGGATCGGAGTTTAAAATTAATATATATTTTTAAGGCCTTTATTTTCGGCGGTATAAATCTCGCCAAGCCAAAAATAATTACCATATTTATTCCCGGTATATTTAAAAACGGAAATATATTTTAAAAAGGGGAATATATAATAAATAAAAGTATTAGGCTTTTAATCTTAAAAATAACTCGCCCACCCGAAAGTATAATATTTATAAGGGTTTTTATTTATTATACCTTTAAATTATACGGCCAGTATTTATTAATAATAAAAATAAAGGGAGGAATATAAACCATTTATAATTTGCCTTAAGAAACCTTTATATAAAATGGGAATAATAATAGGCCGATTAACCCTTTTATATAATATAGGGGCCAGGCTGGTAATTTTAAAAAGGGTTTTAAATATACCCAGGTTAATATATATGGCCATATAAATATAATTTAAAGGAGGGTCCCTAAATAGGCCAAACTGGAAATAATAAAGGATATTTTAAAAGGGTAACGATGATTAATCCTGCTTAGTTTTAAAAGGTAAAAATAAAAAGAGTGCGAAGGTGGAATAAACCTTATAAACGAAGTTGGAAATCGGCTTAAATCGGGTCCTTTTAATAAGGCTCGAGGATAGCCTCGGCGGAAGAATACCAAATTAAAAAGCCTGAACGGTATTATATTTAAAAGGTATTTTAATTTTAAAAACCGTAACCGTACATTAGGGTGGTTAATTTAAGGGGATTAAATTAAAGGAAAAGGTAAAAAAGGACCTTTTAAATAAACCCTGGGAGAAAAGCCCCGGGCTGGTTTATTATATAAGGTTAAATTAACGAAAGGTATAAGGTAATAGGGGGGATAAAGGGAGCCGAATAAAGCCGTTAAAATTAATGGTTAGGTTTTAAAGCACCTAATCGATACGGCCTTATAGCCTAGCCGGCGAAGAAAAAGGAGCAGGAATAATTACCAGGGAAATTAAAATTAAATAACCCTATATAAAATTAATAGTTTAAAAAAATATACCTAGAAAAGGGCTTCGGGTAATAATAAAAGTGGCGTTAATTAAAAGGGCCGCCTAATTATAAGCAAAACGCTTAATAATCCAAGTATGGCTTTTTATAATATAAGCCCCGGGCCTTTTTATAAAAGGAAAAGGAATATAAGGGCAAGAGAAAACGAAAATTATATAATAAAGTATAGGAAAAAAAAGGCTGGTTTATAAGTATAATAGGTTTGGAAAAACCAGGAGGTTTATTGGCCGTTAATAAATGCCGAATAAAAGCCAAAAGATTAAGGAGCCTTTTATAAACCTCCTTATTATTACTTTAATTTAAATGGGATATATTTTAAAAGGATTAGGGAGTAAATTAAAAAAAGGGGGTAATAAAGGGAGCGAGTGTTTAAGGGAAAAAGGGCTTAGAGAAAGGGAAAAAAGCGAGGAATATATAAAAAAAAAAAGCATTATAGGGAAAGGAAAGGCACCGATAAGAAATATATAAAAGGAAGGATTATTAAAGGTATACGAGAAAAAAAAGGGAGAAAAGTTGGGCCAAAATATTTATATGGTTATTCGATTAAAAATGGAAGGCCCGTTAATAATTATAAAAATTATAAAAATTATAAGGGTAATAGGGTAAAAGAGTAACGATGGGAACGCTTAAAGAAATACCTGTTTATTTAAAAAGATATTACCGCTTGCCTAAAACCCGCCAATATATTTAAACCTTATAGGTATAAATACCCCCTTTTTTCCCCCCATATTTCCTCGATTTCTTTTAACCATACCATCTCTTAGCCTTAAATTCTTATAATATAATCCTGTTTAATTTATTTTTTATTTTAATTTAACTTTTTATTTTTAAATTCCCTTACCCTTTAAAAGTTTATATTACCTTTAGCCTAACCCCCGGCATTTAATGCCTTTTTAGCCCTTTTAATTTAAGAACTTTAATCTAAATATACCTTTTATTTCCTATTATTGCCTAATAAAGCGAAAAAGCCCTAAGCAGTATTATTTTAATAATAGAAGATTATACCTTCGAAGGGTTAAGGCTAAAAAACGAAACCAGCGCTTAAATGCCTAAATATTAATCGAAGTTTTTATTTAAATTATCCCGAAAGGTGATTTTATATATAAAAGCCCTTATTAAACCTTAGCGCCTATATAAAAACTAGGCCGGTTAGGAAGGGCTAATCCCCTCGTATATTTTATACGTGAATAACCTAAAGCTTAAAAAAATTGCCCAAAGAAATATAAGCGTAATTATTAAGGATATGCTTAACCTTATTAACCGCTATAGGAACGACCGCTTTCGCCAACGGTTTCGAAGGCCCATTATTATTAAAGCGTTTTTTATAAACATTTGGGCATATATATATAACGCTATTAAGTTATTAAAATACGACCAACCTTTTTTTTATTAATAATTAATTATTTATAAGGATTACCTCGAAATATATAACGGGGTAAATAATATTAGGTTTACGATTGCGGATTTTAAACCTTTAAGGGGGCCTAAGAATATGCCAATTATTAAAAACCAGGCGGCCCTTATAATTCCCTTATAATACCCGTTTTTTAAAAATTACGATTTATTTAATATAATAAAAGTAAGGGTTAACTTTATAATAAAAGGGTAAAAAAACCCGCGAATAATTTTTATCCAAGGGTATTATAAGGGTATAATACTTATTATATTCGTATTAAAAAATATAAAAGAGAATTTTAAAAGGTATATATGGGAGGTTTATATAAGGTTTTTGGCGATATTTTAAAATAAAGCCAATAGGGGTATATTTAAAAAGTACGGCCTCCAGCCTAAGGTCCTTTTTATAATAATTATTTTCGTATAAATTAGCCCCTTTTATCGATTTTAATACCTTATAATATTAAAAACGTTTAGGATTATAATTTATAAATAAAAAATAATATGGATTTATACGCGAATAAAAAGGGAGGTTTATGCTAATAAGAAGGCCTTTATATTTTAAAAGTTAAAGGATAATGGAAAAAGGTTATAGTACCGCCTTCGAAAGTTAAAATTAGGTATAGGGGGAAAAGGGAAAAGGAATTATATACTATATCCCTTCGGGCCACCGCCCAATGGTTATATAAGGCATTTTATAAATTAGGTAAAGGTGTTTTATGTAAATTATTTAAGGTTTATAATGGGCCTTAATTTATTAAGGAACCTTTTTAAAGCAGGGTAATTATAAGGGGAAATTAATATTATTACCCGGCACGAGGTTTTTTTACGTATAATAATGGGAGGTAATAATTCCTAGGGTTATTTAATTAATAATAAGGAGTGGTAAAGCTTAAATACGAATATAAATATTACCGGGATGCGTTTTTATATATTTAATATTTATATAGGCCTTAGGCCTTTTTTAATACGCCCTAAGCTTTTTAATATTAGGGTAAATTTTATAATTTATAAGGGGGTAAACCCGTTTAATTTTTATACAGAAAACCAAAAGGATATAATAGAATTAAAATCGGGAAATAATATGGATTCGGATTTTATTTATATAATTAATCCTATATACCGAAGGCGAAGGGGCCAGGTGGCCTTGGAAAAAAAAGGGGGCAACGACCGCCCTCGTAAATCTTTTAGGGAAGAATATATATTACCGGAACAAAAGCCTAATTTATTAAAGTTATTTAAACTATTATTACGCACCCCTTTCTTTTTTTTTTTACCCTTTGCACGCTTTATTACGCGCGTATCCCCCGTTAATTATTAATCGCTGCCCTTATTCCCACCCTTAAGGATAATTTTATTTTCCCCACGCGTAGTTTTTATATTTAAGCGATTATTATAATCCTAATTCCCCTTATATATTAATTAATATTAATAAATATATGGAGAATAATATAGGCCGCTTTTTAATATTAAAATGGATAATAATTTCGAAATATTTAAGGAGGAGGTTATTAAAAAGCCCTTATACCGTTTATTAATAAAAAGGAGGGCCCACCGATTAAAGAATCCCAGGTTTTATTTTATTTAATATTTTTTACCCCGTCCCGGATTTAATATATAGCCTATTTATACCGAGAACTTTTTAGGGTGGGCTGCCATTAAAAGAAATATTAAATAAAAGGCTGCGAAAAAGCAGGAAAAAAAGGAAGCTCGAAAAAGGAAGGCGGCGAAAGCAAGAAATACGGCCTATAATATTAAGCATGGCCAGCGCCGCCGATTTAAAAGGATTAAAAGGGCTTTTTAAGCTCGATTGGCT
>JAKWBI020000102.1:0-112196 GCA_022664585.2 Zalerion maritima | reverse complement strand
TACCCCATTAACACTTGCAAAAAAACCCCCCCATTTTTTTAAAAAAATTATAAAAAAAAAATACACTTAAATTCCCCCCCCCCCCCCCCCCCTTGGGCTCCGTCGCCTTGTCCATTAATTAGGATACGCCTCTCAGTTGCCATCCCTCATCTCCAATGTCTAGCCACCACCAAATTATACGCCATATATACTCTTCCTAACCCCCCCCCCCCCCCGGACTTATTATTTACCCATTGTTCTCATAAGGCTCTCACGTCCTCTCCTTCCCGTTTCCATTTCTATTTCCATTTCTCTTCGTCTTCTTTTTCTCTGGCTCTCTCATGCGGTTTCGTATTGTTATTCCTTAGCTTCTCTTTCCCTCCAATTCGTATTTCTTTCCTCTTCATCCTGCTCATTCTGCTTTTTATCAAAATCCCCACACAATCAATACAAGCTGTACCCTTGAAAATCCATGCGTATACTCAATACCCACTGCCCAATGCATTATCTATCAGAGGCTGTTCCGAGGTAGTCCAGCCAACTCTCCGTCCTCCGACACACAAACATGTCTCGGAAAGCCTGTCTGCTCGTTGCTGGTGGGAAATTGATCCCGCGGTATAAGTATAACAAGCTAATTTCCCACTCCCTCCGCTCTTCTATACCTATACCTTCACCCCGTTGCAACACTCTTATAGAGATCATAAGGAGTAAGCACACTTGAAGTCACCCTAGCAAGTAATAGTGCAGTATTGACAAATATTTTCATGTTTTTCAACTAGAATTATGCATAAATACTTCATGTACCATAAAAAAAGGATAATTTACAATACCAACCAAAACGCCATCAATTTCCCTCCCGGATTGGCCAAAGAATGTCAACTAGGAACTCTCAAGCAAGCTTCGTGAACACCCCTCGAATGCAAATCTCTATCGCTATGAGGATTTTATTACAAGATGACACAATGGGGAAACTTCTTATTCTTTGTCTCCACTGCCTTCGTATCATTCCCACCCGTCCCGACAGCCGTTAGATCCTCACTAGCTGGCCTGTATAGCAGCAACATGTGGTTAGTATGCAGATCGCTTTGCAGCTCACCTCGTTTCTCAAGCTCAGCCCACGTTCATCACCTCTGAACACCACCATTTAGGGAGGGATAAGAGGGAAGGAAAAGAGTATGGAACAGAGAGGCCTACTCCATTCTCGTGGCCACTAGCGCAATCAGCGCCGCGCCTACTCCGCTGCCATCCTTGGCAATGCCGATTCGGATCTTCTTCGCGCCTGCCTCGCCAATGCCCTCGATTGAAGCGAGGGTCTCCATAACCATGTCGCGGAACTTAGGGTAGTACTCGACCAAGGAGCCGTCCACTCCGATGTCCACGATCTCGTCAGTCTCGAGGTTCCCGCTGTCCAGGACAATAGCGCCGATGGGCACTGCAGAGAGCTTGGCGGCTCGGCGAACGACTGCGGCGGAAACATCGCGGAACGCCTTGAGGTCCTCAAGAGAGGGAGCAAATATCTTGAGCTCCTTTTCGATAGAGGCCTTAAGCTTGGACAAGTCTTCACTCTCGTCCTCGGCGGCAGTCGAGAGTAGAGCTGAGTCAAGACCCCACTGCTTGTTTAAGCCGGATTCCTCAGCAACCGTTGTTTGCGAATCGTTCTTGAATAGGCTAATGGCGGGATCCTTCACGAGGTCTAGCAGAGCCAGCCGACAGATCTCGCCAAGAAACATGCCAGACACGCGCTTCTCGTACATTTGCAGGCCGGGATTTAGAGACTCCTTATCGAGTTGGGTGTCGTATGGCGTGTCCGGAAGATGGTTGAGCTGGTTATCAAATGACCCCCACTCCGTGTTGACAACCATTAGACCTGTGGACTTGTCGTAGGAGCCCTGGACGGGCTTCTTGATTTTGTCCATCTTTTCAATGTAGGCTCCATTGGTGCCGGTGCCAAAAATAGCACCCAAGATAGCGCTCTCCTTCCCCGGAGAAGTGTAGGACCGAGTCATGAGGGTCCCAACTGTGTCGTTGACCAGCGCAGATACCTTGACGGGTAGATGCAGGTCGTCGATAGCATCTTGGAGTAGCTTGCACACATCCTTTCCGACTGCTTCGGGAATATCGAACCCCTTGGTCCAGCGGATGAGGGTTCCCTTGTTGATGGCCAGCTGTTGGACAGGGAAGCTGAAGGTGAAGCCGAGATGGAATATTTCCTCCTCCCTGACTCTTTCGATGCTGGATAGTGTTTTGCGACGCTGGATATAGGCCTGGAAGTGGTCGTCGTGATGTGTCCGGAGGAACTCTTCGACTTGCTTGGCGAGGAATTGGAAGAGGGGTTTGGAGGACTCAGCGACCATCAAGTCCTTGGGGATAGCGACTTTTGTGGCCGTGAGATTAAAGGTGCTGTCTCCTCCGAGCAAGACGGAACAGACGCGGAAGTTTGTACCGCCGAGATCCACGGCGAGATACAGTCCCTGCAACCATTGGGTCAGTTGGGCAAGCTCGTCATTGGGTGAGGCGGTTTTCTCGTCTCTCCCTCGACGAATTGGTAAGGGGCAAACTGACCTTCTCTGTACCATTGGGGGCAGAAGTGACGTAAGTGGGGATCTGGGACAAGCTAGTGCCGTCCTTCTCCAGTCCCTCCTCTAGAACGCGGGGAAGAGCGCATGTCAGTATCACCATTGGAATTGTTGGAAGCAAGGCACCGGAAAATTGGAATTTTTGCGACAACGTCCTGCGAATCTGGACAGTTGTTGTAGGCACATTTGCATGGGAAGCGATGTAACACAACTGTGACGCATTCCCATGTTGGATGTTGGCCGGGGCTCTTTACCCGAGAAGACAGGAGGGCATAGAAATGATTACACAAAGAAAGGAATCACAGCGGTGGAAACTTACTCATTTGACGGAGGAACTCTTGGACACCCTCGTTGACATCCTCGTTGGTGTAATCGAACTTTGCGACGATGCGCTGAGCTTCTTCCGAGAGAGCCATTGTTCGTGCTGCGGTGGTTGGAGGTGTTGTGGGAAATGGCGGGGGGCTTTCGCAGATTTCGTTATGGGGGACAACACCAGCGGGTGGGGAAAAGACGGTTCTCGAGAAGGGGAGAGTGGTAAATAAGGTAGAATACTCGAGCTTGGCGTCACGAATTGCCAGCTGCACAGCCTATGAAACAAGGCACGATCTGGGGTCAGCTTGGCTACAAAACACGTTATGACTGGGGGAATGCAAAGGCCCTTCTTTCTGGCATGAGGCGGGGATGGCTTGGGGAAAGCTGGTGTAGTAGCGGCGAGGTATTGGAGATGTACAATTTTTAAGGGTTTGACCGGCAGGTGATCTGGTTGGTTAGAAGAAGCGAGTTGGTGTGAGGTGAAAGAAACTCATGCCAGCCAGAGTACCCAGTCCATGCAAAGCCAGAGAGGGAAAATAGAGGGAGAGGAAAAGGGGGACAAGCCACTAAACTCCAACCGGCGAAACCTTTACTCTTATGAAGAATCGGGTTGATGAGATGGGCGTGTTACTGCGTAGAGTACAGCTGTAAGATTGACTCCCAGGCTCGACTGTGGTGTTTGTAGCTGTGGGGTGGGACCGAAATCTTCACAAGCTTCAAGCCTAGCTCTGTGGGGAAAGGGACTTTGGGATAGGGACCAAAAAATCGCTCGTATGCATTGCGTAACGGCGGCAGGTTCATATCTCTCTCTCAGCTCCCAATGAGCCCGATATCCTGACTAGAGGGAAGGAAGAAACGCAATGATATGTAAAGTACAGACGTACAGCTGTTGCTTCCGCTACTGCCTTCATCTGCCCGGCATCCCGCCGTGTACCTTCCTCCTTCACTCAGATTCGCCCCACCCGCCTCGCTGGCCCTCCATGAGCATGATAACCGGCTGGGAATTGGAAGCAGGCAAGGTAGGCAAGGCTTGGCAGACAATTCTGTAACACCGGCATCCGTTGTTATCCGGGAAGGCGAATGGATAGAAAGGTGCAGGGAGGATGGATAAGACATAGCCCTGCTTGAAGATATTTGGGACATTTGGAAGCTGTGCATCGAACATAGCCATCTCGAACTCGGAGAATATCCGGGCAGTTCTGGTAGAAGGACGGTGCAATAAAGAAAGAAATGCTACACTATAGCAGTCAAAATCACTCACTAAAACAAGTAACAACACTACAGCAGTCAAGTACCGTATCCGAGACGAGAACTGGGCATTTGCTTCTTTGCGGCACTTGTCGAGGCCATTCCGGCCACCGACGGTGCGCCAAGAGGCGCCCTTTGCAGTTGAGGACGACGTTGTGGTGGCTTGGAGCAGAAAAAGTGACAAGGCGGTGACTTTCGACCACCAAGGCAGGGACTTGTGCAGTGCAGTTTCCCCCTTGGTACTGACGGCTTGGAAACCTCGAAGTACATGTAGGTTATCGCGGGCTATCGACGGAGCTGTCGGCTCAGAGTCCCATCAGTGTAAACGGGCCGTTATGCTGGAGCTGCAGAGCGTTCTCTTTTTGCTCTCCGACCCTTGCCGAACCCGAGCAGCGGTCGAGTCGCTAATGGGGCTACAGCTCTTCAGGGCAAAAAATCGGGCAATCTGATTTGGACTGCCTGCGACTATCGAACGGCTGTATTTGTCCTGGATGGTTCGTTCCCCTGATGACGAGGGATATAAAAGCAACCTTGCTGGCTAATGGTGCCCAGCTCCTCACCCAATCGGTCGCTTTCTGACTGAAATCCAACCAATTACTCTTTTGGGAATCAATTCCAATTTCTCGGATGGTGAATTTGTCCCACGTCGATCGGAAAAAAAAAAAAAAAAAAAAAAAAAAACTGTGGATCGTCACCACTGCTGGTCGTCAAGGTAGCCTGGTGTGGTGACGGAGTAGATTTCGGTGGCCAGTCGGTCAAGTCGGTCACTGCGGCGCAATACCGGGTACGTCTGGTGGCCCCACCCGCAGTGACTTACGGGGTCTTGTGACGCTGGAGATGACGTCCGGGTAGTGGTATGATAGTAAGCGCGTCCCTGGTAAAAACACTTCCACCGAGGCACGAAACTGATTTTCAAGCTCAGATTTCTAGTTTCTAAAGGCTCGTGAATGTGCTCGTCGACTATTTTGTGTTGTGCCAAAGGCGTACGATGCCGGGTGGCGGTATGGGGCCGGCGTATTGAAGCAGGCAGAGTTTGGCAGGAGAGGAAAATCTTGAAGTGTCCCGTGCTGGGTTCGAACAGGAACTTAACTATCAAACAATTTGAGGTTTGTTTAGTTCATCAATGCGGGCTCGATAGCAAGTTCGCAAAGCCGGCCAGAGGTAGGACATTAAACGAAGAAACGGTGAAGCAATCCAAGCTGGATGAAAGAATTTGTCGAAGAAGTGAGATATTAGGCGTTGTTGTATTAAAAAAGGATTTTTATTCTCTAAAAACGATTGAGTTCAAATTGAAAAGACTCCGAGCGTATACTTCCAGCCAAATGATTGTGATCCGCATGAACATGGAGAATGTAGTTAGAGGCAAGCGAGAAAGAGATCGAAGGAGGAGGAGACCATGAGCGGGCTAGGTTATTATTATTAGGACTGCGGGCAGTCGCTTCCCTAAATCATCAACGATTGGAGGTGTGTTGGGGGTCGGAGTTGCCCAGTTCAAGGGACCTCCCTCCTTCCTTCTCATCCCCACCTAAAAGTTTAGCGCAACGCAATTGCCAGCCAGTGGTTTTGGTTGGTGACTGCCGTGTGCCAGCCTCCATCGCGACCAATACCACCGGCAAGCTTCATGACCACTCGCTGAGCAGCGAACAACGGGGGCCCTGGAAATGCAAGCTGCAACTCTTTTACGAACACCTCTGCCACAAACCTAGGGCGAAATCAATTTTTGGGGGGCTTTATTTAATCCACCCCACGGATTCCACACACTCTTTCGGCATTTGGTGGAGCACGGACTCGGGGTAGGGAAATATCGGATGCTAGGGGCTTCATTTTGATACACCTGGCCTTTTCATCAGTCAAATATACCTGATATTTGATCGGAGGTTTGGATGGACTGGCGATGATTGATGGAACTTCGAATTTGATTTTGAAGGTTCGAAACAACATCTGGTATCTTAACTGCGTAGCGCATCTCCAAAGATCTTTGGCAACCTTCTGAATCACTGATTTGCGACGGCGGCGGAAGTCAAGCATCATCCCGCTCCAGACAGACGCGATTAGAGATTCCAGGCTTCCTGTTTTCGAACGGGATGCTGATGAGCTTCATTCCATTGGCGAAATCATAATTCTAGCCAGCTATAGATACCCTGGTGATTAACACCGAGGCGTTGGGCATTGGATGCTTATCCCCGGCGTGGGCCAAGCTGTGGATTGTCGTTTGACGGAGCACCATAGTAGACCTTTTTCAACCGGGTGAAGCCCAATCGCAACGGGAAAACCCGTGCATGATTTCATCGAGATCAATATACCAATACCAACAAGAGGAGTACACTGTTGTTCTGGGGAATGTAGTGGCTTTTTCAGGGGCTATAGTCCCACTGTGTAGAAAGCATCCAGCACGTGCACTTTGGCCGTGGCAGTGGTAGCACAGTGGCCCCAGTCACCTCTCGCTGCATTCCGCCCTTCCACAAAGATATCCAGTCCAAGAAAAGTCCTACAGTCTGACTAATAGTATACATCCCTGGCAGTCTATTCTTCAATAAGCAGCCTGAGTATACCATGGCCCCAGCCTCAGCAGACAACATAGCCCAAGCTGTTCTAACCAAATTCGACGCCCTCCCTCCCAAACGAAAACCTACCGTCCGAGGCAACGGCATTGTAGAATGGGTCCCCTTAAGTGGCATAGTCGCTGAGTGTACTTCTTACCGATATCCCTTTATCGTCCTTTATGCCGTACAATACCAATGTATGAGCAAATACTAAGCTTTTCCACGGGAAATATAGTCCCTAACGGCAAAGTAGAATGTCTCTCTTTAGCGTAAGTGCCATCCATATCCATCACACCTCATCACAGGTAAATAAACTCACCATCCAACAGAACAGGCCTCAAATGCCTTCCCCAAACCCGCATCGCAACCCTACAAGGCCGCATCCTCCACGACAGCCACGCCGAAATCCTCGCTCTGAGGGGGTTCAACCACTACCTCCTCACCTGCTGCCATTCCCTCCTCGACCCACCTGCTTCTCCATCCCCTTACGCTTCCGACCCGGAAGAGCCCCCCAACATCATAACCTACCACCACGGTACCGATGGCCTCCCTCCCTTCAAAATCAAAGAAGGCATATGCCTCCACCTCTACACCTCCGAAGCCCCCTGCGGCGATAGTAGCATGGAGCTCGTCATGGCGGCCCAAGAAGACTCAACCCCGTGGCCATCATCACCACCTCCTGGTTTACCCCCTCAAGAAACCCCTGCCCCTCCCCCTGCACCCTCTTCCGGTGCTCCCAACAGCCTAGAACCAACCCCCCGCAACCTCCCAGGCCGCGCAAACTTCTCTTCACTCTCAGTCCTCCGCCGCAAGCCCTCTCGCGCAGACGCCCCTCCCACATTATCAAAATCATGCTCCGACAAGCTGTCCCTCAAACAATGCACTTCCCTCCTATCCTCCCTAACGTCCCTCTTCATTCGTCCCACGAACGTCTATCTTGCTTCCATCATAATACCCCAAGTCCAGCTGGACGTATGCGCTCCCGGTTTCGCTCGGGCGTTTGGAGGGGCCGAGGGCGAGGGGCGCATGGCTCCCTTGGGAGGTCGTCGTTTGCCTAGCTCCGAGACCAAGAACGGGACTGGAGATAGCACCTCGGTGCGAGGTGCGAGTGATGACAATTATGGCAGTAATTCAGACAAAGAGCTCTACTCGTTCCATCCCATGCACCCTCGCGGAATATCGTTGTCCTTCCAATACCGCAGACCGGCTTCTTTACCGTCTTCTTCCCCCTCCCCACCCCCCTGCACACCAGCAAAACACTCCCCCTCGAACCTCTCCACCCTCTGGAACCCCGCCGGCCTAAACGAAGGTCTCATAAACGGCGTTCTCCAAGGACGAAAACCCACCGATCCAAAAGGGATGAGCGCACTTTGTCGTCAAAGAATGTGGGAATTAGCCCGTGAAGTCGCTTCTTTAATAGCTCTCCGCTCACACGCCCATGGGAGTATTGGTGATGCACTGAAAGTATCGACCTACGAAGAGGTGAAGCAGTCAAGTTTATTGAGTGCGAGAAGAGTAGTCGTCGCCAAGGTGCGGGAGAAAGCACTGAAAGGTTGGGTGAGGAATCTTGGGGATGAGAAGTTCGGACTTGATGGTGATACTGTTGAAGCGGGGGCAAGGAAAGACGCTGGTAGGCGACTGCAGCAGACATCCTAGTTACCACTCATGAAGCAACAGTATTTCACATAATCATCATACACGTATCATCAGAAATGAGCAGCGACTTCCGGCATGCCAACGGAAATAGGGCCATCCGTCATCAAACTTCCATTCGCACACCAAAAGCCAGCCCCAACCTAGATGAACCTAGTGCCTGTCCCAAATATGTTTGTGCTGTATGAGAGGGTACGATGACCATGTAGCTAAACGGGTATAGAGAACCTTTTCCTTGTGGGTTTCCACGTATCCCCCCAACTCCGTCGTCGGGCTCATGGCAAAAGTTAAGAGAGAATTTACAGAACCAATTCCCCCAAAAATGCATCTTGAGGAAGCGAGGATCTTGCTATGACGGTGCAAGAGGCAAGTAGGTGGGCAGGTAGGGAGGTAGCTTCTTTATTTTACACAGGCGTGCGTAGTATCCTAGGGTCTTCCTAGTTTCCGGACACTTTTGTCACTACCATCAAGGAGCAGCGGGGACAACTTATTCGACCTTGCTCTCAAAGTTTTCGCCCGCCACCAACTCGGGGATCTCGTCGTCGTCGTCGTCGTCGCCCTCGGCCTTTTCGGGGTTATCCTTCTGCATGTTCTGGTAGCTCTCTGCCAGTTTGCGGAGCGACGCGAGCGAGTCTGGACCGAGCTGGTTAAGGATGCCGGGAACAAGCTCGGTGAGCTCCTTATCCTCGCCGGTGCCGTAGACGGCGAAGGTGTTGGCGCCGACGGATGCGTGTACTATTTTGGGGAGGCAAGTTACATTAGTTCGCAAGGTAAAAAGCCTGGAAAGTAGGAAAAGTTCACGTAGCCACATATATTGAAGTCACCTGGCTCGACCAAGGGGATACCCACCTCTGGGGTTGTTGAAGTGAATGACGTTGCCGTCAGACTTGAACATGTTGACCTCCTCGATAGCCTGGATGGGTTGCACGTTCAGCTTCTTCAGAGTTTGCTGGAGCTTCTTGTCGTCGGTAGCGGATCGCTGGGGAGCACGCTTCATCTTTCTTCGAGCAGAGCCCTTGCCACTACAACATTGTCAGCCATATTTCTTCCTACTTGCGTGTAGACCCTTTTCCCTTTCAATGGAGAATATCCCAGGGCAAGCACTGATTGGAAGTGAAATGGATTGGCATTGTTTTCGTGGGGTCGAGTCGAGATCGGGACGGAGTCAAGACAGGGCAGTCTGAGAGTTTGGTGGGGAAGGAAACATCGTAAAAATCACATACCCTAGATACAATGTTAGCACATGTTTTAGTTCGCTACTTTCACAATGGTCCTCAAGAGTGTAATTGGAATAGCGGACAACATACCAATCCTGGCGCTAGCACCCAGCTTCTTAAGACGCTCCTGAACAGCGGGATCCATGGTTGCGGGTGGTTATCGAATTTTGGCTGTTGGTGATGGGAGGGGTAAAGTTGGATGTCGCGGGACCCTGCAAATGGAAGTAGGGGAACCCAAAATTAGTTTACGCCCCCGGATCGGTGGCAGATTATAAAAAGGAGACGAAGAACGGGGAAGAATGCGGCAACCTCAGCGCTAGAACGGTGGCATCGACTTACAGGGTAAAACTCGTGGCTTAACAAGAATGGTATCGATCTCGCAAGAAGTGTCACCACCGGCTCCAGCAGGTAGTGAGAATGTCTGCTGGGGCAGTAAAGTTGAATTTTGTGTGCGCCAAGATTTTTTCGCTTCAGGGGAAAGGTTTCTCCGATTCGTCAACCAGAACCGATGATACTATATTCACGCCCCACTTCTAGCTATACGCACGGCCTACGTTGTGAAATGAAATTTGTATCAATTATTCCTCAAACGTCTTTACCTTAGCCTTTGCTTGAGCCTGAGAGAGTAGGACCGGGAGAGTTGGGAGAGCTGGGCACTCAGTGTATGTAGTTGCCCTTGAAATGAATAGTAATATACATATAGACATCGTGATGCGGGGCCTCGCCCTCCTCACGATGCCTCTTCATCCCCATGGACGACCATTTCTCTACTTCATGGATACCTCAACTCTCAAGAGACACCCCAGCTTCTCTCCTAATCTCCTGTCTCATCTTCTCCTTTGCCTCCCTGGTCAACCTCGCTTGTCGCCTCTTCTCCTTCTTCTCCCTCTTGTCCTCCTCAGCCATGACAATCCATACTATTTCTCGATGTTAGCCGCGCGCCCTTGATGATTCCCATGAGCCCAATCATCTTCCCAGTAACATGGTAATCGGGGGTTGCTGGAGCATTACTATTTTTATCAGACTTGGAGTACTCCTTCAGCTTCTCTACATAGTCATCAAACTGCTTCTGCTTGTCGTATCTCCCCTCGAGACTCTTCTTCTGAAGTTCAGGGCTAAATCGCTGGAACATTTCTTCTTCCGTCGGCGTTACCTTCCACACCAGCATGGGACCTCCCACAGCGACTCCCAGGCCACTGTGAGGAATGTTAGCAGACTGACATGTTGCACGGAATATCGTGATGCGGTGGTAGCACTGCTGAAAAAAATAGGCATGCAAAACTTACGCGACAATAGCCTTGGTCCATAGCCACCAATTAACCTTTGGTTTGGGCATCTTTGCTGATATTTTGATGCACAAGGACAGAAGCGAGACCTTGTAGAATCTAAGAATGAGGTTGACTAGCACGATATTCTGGTCTCGAGCTTTCGGGTATGCGACTGGGAAAGAGCGAGAGGGATTTGCATGCATTTATCGGGACTAGAGAGGTGTACATATCGGGGCAACTATCAGCGGGGTACTGAGACTTCCATGTCTGATAACGATTGCAGGTCTTGGCAGGGCACCCGCCGCGCGACTATAATTCTTATCCTGGGGATGTATGGTCAAAGTGATTATATGTTTCTGTATCTTATTGGATGCACTTCCAATACCTCTGTAAAATTCCGACCCGTTGATGTATATCCCCATTTCGACGCCATCTTTCTGCAGTTGACAACATGGCCGGAATACGAACACCGTCGGCCCGAGGTTACCAGTCCAATGAATACGCAATTTTTCCGTGCTCATCAACTGCATGCGCCCATCCGAGTCCTGTCTAAATATACAAGAATCCATACCAATATTATACACTTTCCAACTATATCACCACAAGCATCTTCATTGTTTCAGAGATTGGAATGGACGTGTTTATGCTCTGCACCGCTATAGAATGAGCAAACTTAGCATACTCCATCACAGGATCTGAAGATCCTGCTGCTGCCATCCCGAAGTTGTTCTATATCCCCATGCCCATACCGTGACCTATATTCATATCTATCTATTCCCATGTTCGTTGTCATATTCCCCCTCCGGGCCACCCCCATTGAATTCCTAGCCCAAACTCCGGCTGCAACAAGAAGTACCGCTTCCACTGTATTCAATGACATCATCCCATTCTGCGCCATCTGCTGCTGAGGCCTCGCCGCCAAAGCGTGTCTCTGCGTCTGTGCTTGAGATGAACTTTGCAATGCCCTATTAGAGAACAACATGCCCAGAGCCTTTGAGAACCCCTTTCTTTCCTCCTCCTCCCTCTACCAGGGCAGTGCCATCCTCGTTTTGAGCGTGGTTATCGAGAGCAGCGACAACCGCAGAACGCGTGACTCCAACTTTCACATAGATTCTTTGATCTTTTCCAGGGACTGGGGCGTTCAGTTTGGTCGTGGCTGTATGGTAGATGTAGAAGGAAGGAAGTTGGTTCACTTACTGCTTCTTTTGTAATTGATTCGTTAAAAGTGCTCTTCGGCTCTAGGAGAACCTAATTTTGGTTGCAGTGGTGTGTGGCGAAGACGGCCATTCGTAAATTACACCAGAAAACCACTTTTGTGGTGGCGGCATCGCTTCCCTCTGTTCATTGCAGAAGCAGGTTTCCTCTACTCAATCAGCGAATGCGAACTATTTCCGAAGCAACTCGTCGCGAGGGGAGTATCGAATTCCGAAAAGGAGAAAGTCACCAGGAACCATCTAGACTGGGGTGGAACCCTGTTATGAACACTTAACAGCAAAGTCCCGGGACTATTCCATAGAGCCGCTTCACTAAAACCGCCAATATTTATCCCATTTGGGCTAGCAATGCTTGATTTTGGGTCATTGGACTGATCGTCTTGGCCTGAGACAGCATAATCCATAACGGCTTGGCAAGAGAGGCATCTCCTATCAAGGCTTGCCTACACAGTTTATTTTTCTGCTGGCTGATTGAATGTAGCACGGCACATGTTTCAGCGCGCCGCTGGGGTTGACTCGACTCGGATATTTTGCCTTTGAGCTGAACATAGTGCTCAGAGGTCTCAAGTAGTGGTATTATTCACGTTAAAAGAATATGTAAAACAATGAGCTTGCACCGTCAGACCACCAACGATAGGAGCGTGCAGTACCTACCTTGTTGAGGCACAAGGTCCCGAGCACTCGTTCCCATACCCACAGAGTTTATACTTTATAGTATATTATCCAAATCTTCGATAATAAGATGATCCACCTCTACGAATCGACCAAACCAGTTGTTGGTTTTCTTTCGGAACAGCATATCTGCAGTACGGCTATGATAGATCAGGCACCTACATAATTCACGGTAGGTTGAAGAGGCCGTGTGGTATATCTATGAGAGTGAATAACAAAGTTGCCAAGTAGAATCGAAATCTGCCTCGCTACCTCGAGAGTCCAAATAGACCCCACTATGCCCTCGCATCGCACTCTTAGTCCCACGGCGCACTACTATCGATAGGCTGGTCCATCTCCTCATCAAATATGTCAAATCCCAGATGCGGACCAGGATTCAAAAACCTCACCTCGCCCCCCCTAGCTTCGGCCAGCTTGTCCACTCTCTCTAACAGTTCAGGCCCCAATCCTTTGGTTCCTTCCATCAAATTATCCTTCATATGTTCGAGCTTGACCGATTTCGGGATAACCGGTATCCCCTTCTGCACCGCCCACGAGAGGCACACCTGGGCCGGGCTGAGCCCGGATTGCGAGGCTACTTCCTTGACGGTAGAATCCTCATTTGGAAACGGAATATCTGCATTCGCTCTCACAACTCCAACTGGTCGTCCGCCTAGTGGCGAATGGGCCATCACCGTGATGCCGTGGGACTGGCAGAAGTTGACGAGATCGTGCTGTGGGAGGTAAGGGTGAAGCTCTACCTGGTTTACCGCTGGCGTGATTCTACCGGACTCAAGAATTCGCTTCGTTTTGAGAACGTTGAAGTTGGAAAGGCCTTGGCAACTCGAGTTGTTAGGTGGGAGTATGTTCATCATGTACGCTCGCTATGCATGTATTAAAACCACATACCGATTGAGCGGGCCTTTCCACCATCGACTAGCTTTTCCATAGCCTTCCATGTTCCTGGGTAATCTCGAGACATCTCGTAGTCAATAACTGGCTTGCCATTGCCGCTGGGATGTCGGATGGTCGAGTTGTTAGGCCCAGGTTTGTATGCATGCGGGACTGCGACGGTTAGTCTACTTCCTGACAAGATATTGGCGGCTGGAACAAGGTGTCCTTACAATGCATGAGATACAAATCAACATAATCCAGCCGCAACCTGCGCAAAGAGAGATCTAATGCTCTTTCCACGTCGTCGGGGCCGTGCCAGGACTGAGCCCTACGGATAATTACTATTAGTCACACTTTATACTATTCTCAGGCTAAGTCTACCAGCTAGGCCTGCTTAACTTACAGCTTGGTGGTAACAAATATCTCTTCTCTGGGGATGCTGCTCTCGCTGATAGCTTCGCCTATTTCCTTCTCATTCCCATAAGCTGCAGCACCGTCAATGTGCCGATATCCTAAGCTGAGAGCAAGTGCGACTGCATCTTTCACCTTCGAGTTTCCCTCGTCACCTTGGAAAGTCCCCAGGCCGATTGCTGGGACTCGGTACCCACTGCTTCCCAGTGCGAAGCTTTCAGGCAGACTCATGATGCTGGCTGGCGCTCTGGTCGATTATCTGAGTTTCATGATGAAGGTTGCCTGTGCAGCCGGCGGGGATGTGAACGCGGGACATGGTCCAAGATCTTCCGAGTGAGGGGCATCATGCATACACCAGTGCGTTTTATGCGGCCGATGGGGATATCGATCATGTAAGGTGGAGCACACAGTGTGCTAAACACAGGTTAGGCTCCAGGACTTTTTGCTTCATCCCTCGACGACATTCAGGATTTCTAATAGATGAACAGTAATTTTGTAGCCAGTGTTCTTTCCAATATCGCATTGACCATTTAAAGTGCCCTCCATTGCCTCATCCATCTTGAATCCCCAAGTTCAGTGCTCTATAACTGTCAGATAAGATGGGTCTGACTGGCGATGAAGTTGATCCCAATGTGGAAGCAGGTATGTGGAGGCGTTCAGCAAGACAAAATGAGTGGACCTTTTGGTGCCCTTGGAACTAACCAGGCTCGAAATATCTGTTTGTGTAGCCCTTCCGAACAAAGGTGACGGAATCTGCATCTTAGCTCCACATGGCGAATCTAGATGGGCCACCGCATGGAGGGTTGATATCGAGCGGACGGACGGTACTGTCGACTCATACTTCATGAAGGTTCGTGAAGGTTTAGGAACATGACGGGCCACCACTATCGTAAGACTACATATTCATAACCATCACAGGTTTCGCGAGGCGACACGGGCAAGGAGGCGATCGAGGGGGAGTATTTATCCACGGAGACGATGCACTCTATTGCCCCAGACTTTTGCCCAAAACCTATCGCACGAGGGACATACAGAAATGATACCGACCTCCACTACTACATCTGTAACTTCTTCGAGTTCACGGAGGGAGTACCCGAGCCCGTCGACTTTTGCAAAAAGGTCGCCTTGCTGCACTCGAAGGAAACTTCTCCAAATGGGAAGTTTGGGTTTGATGTGACGACGTATAACGGGGACCTTCCACAAGACAACACCTGGTGCGACAGCTGGGAGCAATTCTTCACGCAGGGGGTGAAGCAAGTCTTGAGCGTCAGGGAAAGCCGCGCCGGACCACACAAGGAGCTCGATGCGGTTCTTCCGGACCTGTACGGCCAGATTATCCCGCGTTTGCTCCGGCCACTCGAATCCCACGGCCGGTCTGTCCGCCCGGCTTTCATTCACGGTGATCTCTGGTACGGGAATGCTGCCATTGTGGACGAGTGTAACGAGGAGGGTATCGTGTTCGACCCTGCGGGGTTCTGGGGACACAACGAATGTGAGTTTTCCTAGTCAAACTGTTGACCCGAGAACTCGAGAGAACTTGGATCTAACAGACGCTGGCAGACGAAATGGGAAATTGGAGGCCATTACGCAACAAGTTCGGGAAGAGATACTTTGACGAGTACCACTGCCATATCCCGAAAGCCATCCCCATCGAGGACTAGCACGACAGGAATGCCCTGTATGCGATGTAAGGATCTTTTAAGACCTAATAATTTCCGTTCCTGTCCAGCCACTATTCTCTAACTCTTGACCACCACTAGGCGCTTCAACATGAATGCTGCCGCAATCTTCCCTGACCAGCCGGTGTTCGTTGACATGTAAGTTGTTCCATGGCGAACTTGACAGGTCTTCTTGGCGCTTGAGGTAGTAGTTACTAACACTCTGAAAGGGTCATCGAAGAGATACAGAGGCTTTCTGAGAAATATCCAGAGGGGTACGACGGACAGTAGATTATCTTCTGCTGGTATTTGTTGGGATGGATGGATAGCTATATGTTGGGTTGGGAGTCACCTCGCTGGCTGTGATCCTGCGTCAATTCCTTCTTTTGCCTTTATTCATTTGAATCATTGGCCCACTTTTTTGCTTTGGGGTGTTTCTGAGAACCGCCGCCACGGGTATCTACATAGTACATGCTGTAACTGAATGGGCCCTTCAGGATTGCGGGGTCTTGCTGTGCTTGATGGTGTGTGCGCACTGTAATGCGCCGTGCGGGGGGAGCGACACATACCCCGCCGTCGAAAGAAGACGCAAGAGTGGGGATAAGGCATCAGGTTCGTCATTATTAGCTGTTAGTAAAGGAGGAAAAACTAGTGCGGAAGTTTGTATTTTTAGGGCTACTTTGATTTTTTTTTTGCTTAGGTAGAAGCTGCTATTGAGGATGTCTAATAATTGACTATGGATCGGGTGAGCTATCAACCTATCCGAAGCCTACCGGATTGCGCAAATTTGTATGCGAAACTAACATAGTACATGATGGATGGCTGAGAGTGTGTAGATTAGAAGGATTTCTCGACAGAACACCGATCGGTCCCTCACATCTTCACAGCTCGGCCGGCACGACACCATCGTGAACAATTTCTCGTCTCTATCCGTATCCGACCATGAAAAGGGGCCCCTAGGCCTCACTACCCTCTTCTCTCCTGTATGCCCGGTGGTGGACATTGTGTTCATTCATGGGCTTGGAGGGGGATCTAGGAAAACATGGTCCAAATCGACGAACCCAGCCCATTTCTGGCCTATGTCCTGGCTTCCAGAAGACCAAGACTTCCAACATGCTAGGATACATACATTTGGCTACAAGGCTGACTGGGGGGAGCGGCGACAGAGCTTCTTGAGCATCCTTGACTTCGCGCAAGCTCTCCTGGGGGAGCTGAGGAACAATCCCGAGATACGACGCGAACACACACGAATCATCCTAGTTGGCCATAGCATGGGCGGATGTGTGGCCAAGAAGACATATATTCTGGCAAGGCAAGAAAGCGCCTGCCACGATCTTGCCCGCAGGTTTCACTCCATGTTTTTCCTTGGCACCCCCCATCGTGGCTCGGATCTAGCCAGCATACTACAGAATATGCTTGCCGTGGCCTGGGGCTCGAAGCCTTTCGTCACGGATCTCGTTCCGAACTCCACTGCTCTCACCGAGATCAATGATTCCTTTCGGCATTCCGCTGCAGACCTTCATCTATGGTCATTCTACGAAACCCTTCCTGTCAAGACGGGAGTTTCAAATCGTGTGGTGGTTGAGAAGTACTCCGCGACACTTGGATACCAGAACGAACAAGTTTCCGCCTTAGACGCCGACCATCGAGATATGTGTAAATATAAAGACCCATCAGACCCCAATTACAGAAAGGTGCGAAACTCGCTATGCACAGCTGTCGATATGGTACGGTCAACGACCGCCAGTACGGTCACAGCAGAAGCCGCGGAAGAAGCATCTTCTGTCTCGCAGGACTACGGACGCCAGCTAGCAGATTACCTCAGCACAGCCGAAGTCCATGAAAACGACCTTTCTGCCATGCAAGATCTCCGATGTCCTGGTTCCTGTCAATGGTTTACGGAGAGCAACATCTTCACGGCTTGGCGCGTGAATCGATCCAAGACGCCCCCCATCCTTTGGCTAACTGGTAGGCCGTCCACGGGGAAGTCAGTCTTGGCCAGCTTCGTTGTGGAAACTCTAGTTCAGTCCGGGTCTCTATGCAGCTACTATTTCTTCAAGGGTAGTGAAGCTGAGCGCACATCACTCTCGGACTGCCTCAGAAACTTGGCTTATCAAATGGCACTCCAGGACGAATTGGTGCTCGAAAAGATTCTGAAGCTGCAGAAGCAGGGTATTGATTGCGATGGAATGGACGAAAAGGCAATATGGAGAAAATTATTCGTGACAGGGATTTTTGAGACCATGTCATCGAGTAAGCATGTCTGGGTGCTTGACGGGCTGGATGAATGCTCAAAATTCACGAGGATTTTCCGCTTATTGCAACAAATCCCGACTGGATTGAGGATATTCACCACCAGTCGCAGCCTTGAGGAGATAAATCGAGGGCTCATTTCCTTAACATCCAAGGTCCACACGACTTCCATCTCAAGCTCGGATACAATGGACGATATTCGAGCGTACGTGTCCTTGCGTCTCGATGAGTTGGGACTCGAACATAGTTATGAGTCCCTCGCCGACAAGATCATAGCCAAGTCGTCTGGTTCCTTTCTCTGGGTTAGGTTAGTGCTTCAAGAACTTGAAAGCGCCTACACAGACGAGGATATAGAGGCTGTGTTGAACGATATTCCGGACGACTTGTTGGATTTGTACTCTCGAATGCTCAGTACCGTAGAAAGCGACCGGCGGCGAGTCAAGCTTGCTAAATCTGTTCTTACCTGGGTCACCCTAGCATCACGCCCCTTGACGACCCAAGAGCTTCAATGTGCTGTCAAGCTTGATATCCACGAAACTCCTCACAACATGGACAAGCTTTTGCCAACCGTCTGCGGGCAGTTAGTTTCGGTCGGACAGGGGTCCATCGTTAGCCTCATTCACGAAACTGTCCGGGAGTTTCTGACCAACAAAGATCTAGACTCGGAGCTCGCTGTGAAAAAAGTGGAAGGTCACGGTCGACTTGCGGGAATCTGCCTCAAGTATCTATGTGGCGATGCTTTGAAAAGATCGAAGCCACCAGGTTTCCAGAGGCTTGGACCAGTCCAAGAAAAGATTCTAGTCGACTATGCATCACTGCATTTTGCCCACCACCTATTCAAATCAACGGCGGAGGACTTCCTAGGCATATCAGAGCTCGCGAGGTTCTTAAGTGGGAACGTCTTGTCTTGGGTGGAATACATTGCCAAACGCGGAGATCTGAGGCCCCTGATCCAGACAGCAACAAGCCTACGGTCCTACCTTCGACGCCGAGCCAAGTACACCGCCCCTGTGGATCCAAACTTTCAGATTGTAGATGCGTGGGTAGTGGATATGATCCGGGTTGCGGTCAGGTTCCAACAGAAACTACTCTCTTGTCCGTCGTCTATTCATTGTCTCATCCCCCCTCTGTGCCCAAGCACCTCAGCTATCCATACATTATTTGCCAACTCCACTCGCTCAATTCAGGTCTACGGCCATGACTTGACGCAGTGGGATGATTGCATTGCGCGAATTGACTTTGATAAAGGCCAGGCAACAGTGGTGGAATGCGGCGAGAAGAGTTTTGTCGTTGGCCTCTCCACTGGACAAATCTCTGTCTATTTGAATCAGTCCATGCAGGAAGTCGCCAATTTCAAGCATTCCGAGAGAGTTTCAAGCCTCAAATTTAGCCTCGGGGATGAGTATCTAGCCGCTTGTGGGAGCAAGGCGGTAACTATCTGGGATGTGAAGTCCAACGAACAGCTTTATTCGTTCCCTTCCAGGCACCGGATTCTTGGTACTCATTGGCTTGGTGCAGAAGGAATCTTGTACGCAACACAGTCTAGTGAGCTGATTCTAAGGTATGCTTTATTCTCGGGGCTGAGTCCATTTTCTTCGAGACTAATAGGGAGTGCCCGGGCCGGAGAGCAACCAAGAAGTCTTGTAGACAGAATAGGCAAACTAACAGCCGAACCAGAAACTTCGAGACGGAAGAAGTCGAGAAATATTCCTGGCTTCAGCCCTTATCAGAGAGTGTGGGACCGGATGCCCCGACTCAACCACCTGGGAAAGCGGTATTCTCATCTTCTGAGAAGGACCTGTTTGCCGTTGCTTACCGCGGCCACCCAATATACATCCTGGATCAGTCTGGAGTTTACCTTGGAAGATGTCATTCTCCTTCGATACATCATGGTGTTCATGCCATGGTATTTAACCCATCCCCAGACATCGACGCGTTGGTGGCGTCGTCCGCTGAGGGCACCCTGGTGGTTTTTAATCCGCAAAACACTCAAGTATCCTACGAGCGATCTCAAGTCCATGCACACACTCTCTCATGCTCCCCTGATGGTAGAAGCTTGGTGACGGGGAGCTCTAGCGGAACCATTGAGGTGTACGATTTCGATGGCATTGACGGGACTAAGTTGACTCTGATATATCGCATTAACGCTCACGAAGATGGCATACGGAACATCTCATTTATCAATGACGGTCTCCGGTTTATCGACGTTCGCGGCACCCAGTGCAGAGTTTGGGAGCTCGAGGTTCTCATCCGAAAAGAGACCGAAAATACTAGTGACAGTGGTATCAGCAGCAACGTCACAAGTTTCCCACCGAAGACTGTCGGTATGCTCCAGGGGCGCGCCCTCCCAGACATAACTGCCATTGCTGCTCATAGTAGTGGGAAAATCGCAATTTGCGGAAAGTCGAATGGGGAGGTTTCTCTCTATCTTCTGGCAGACGGGAAGGAGTCTCAAGTTTTATACGCCCATTCTCAAGGAACCGCAGTGGTCTCGGTGGCCATTGCCGAAGCTCTGGGACTGATCGTCACAGCCGATGACTCCGGAAGGATCATTGCTGCGCGTTGGGTGGCAAAAAACACGCTAATAGCCATTACCGAGACTACCATGGACGAGAGGCTGGATAGGTCAATATCTAAGCTTATAATCAACCCTAAAAACGATCGTCTCCTGGTCTGCAGCAAAGACCTCGAACAGCTATGGGATCTTTCTTCGGGCAAGTCCATCGAGTCGGTATCGTGGAACGAGGAAGTTCGCGGCACAATTTCCCACCCGACACGAGAAGACCTGTTCATGACGTTCGGTGTGGACAGAGCCAGGCTATTTTCATGGAATGATTTCCATGAGCTGACGGGGCCGGACGAAATCGAGCTGAGTCGACACAGAGACGACGCCCATTCGGCCCAACATTCCCAGTTTGCCGCCGACTACCACTCTGGACCTAATGGTCTAGTTGAGTTGCTGAAGGCATTTGGTGGTCGCGACTTTAGCCAGCTGAATACTTGGGAGGTGTCGGCATTCGAGCCTCATCCTGCCAAGGAAACATCCCAGCCGCCGCGTATGCCTGCTGCCGCTGCGTCCGTTGCCGGGTTTGAGGAACTCGGCCCCCTTATTCGATCCGTGATCACAGTCATCGGCTCCACCATTTACTTCGTGGATATCGACTTGTGGATCTGCAGTCTGGACTTAGACTTGTTCCGGTCCACCTCTCTCGCCAAGAGACACTTTTTTATTCCGTCAGAATGGGCCAGATCCTCGGGGGACGTGCTCGTTGCGTTCGTCGCGGCGACGAGAGATTTCTTTTTTTCAAGCAACCATCGATTCATCATTGTCAAGTCCGGACTGGAGTTCCAGGAAGAGATAAGGCTTGTGTCGATGCCGGGCCAGCAGAGCAGTTCTTGGAAAGTTGCCTCGGACAGTCAAATGCATAGAAAGGGTTCAGGCGCGGTGGTAAGTTTGTTGCATACACACTAAGGAAAGGTATGAATGTATGCGATAGGTAGAACCGTATCCGCCTGCGTCACATTTATCGTCGTTGCCGCTATAATTTCCAACGGTTAGTATTTCGCCATCCCCTTCGCATGTCTTGGACCTAGCGTCCTTTCCAGTGGCACTCCATCTATCGTCTTGGGTATCAGCTCCATTATTGTTCCGATAGGTTTGTCAAAGTTAGAATAGACATGGCACTGGGATATATCAGCAGGCGTAGAGAAGGCAATATTATTGGGATGTCTACAAGATTCACTCTTTGCTTCTTGTTGAAAAGAAATACCGTCGGAACAGCCCTACCTCCTGGTATGCGAATAAGATGGCACAGAACAAGGTGGGGTCATCTGGCCCTCCTCCGACTCTCCAAACGGACGGCTGGAGGGCTTCAGTGCATAATGAAACATACCAGACTCGGGACGAAAACATGTTTCATGGGTACTTTTGTAGACTGCAATGACGAGTTCAAGTTGTCACTTGTGCTTGCCCTTTGTACGAGAAGCGAGAGGCTCAAGCCCCGTCCGCCGCCGTGCTCCAGGGCGTCTAGGCTCCTTGGGTCGGTCGAGGTCGGCAACGGGGCGTCCATAAATCCCCTGTCCCTGGGCGCACTGAGCGTCAACGGGTTGATCTTTATTCCAAAGCTGCATGCAGCAGTAAATAAACAGCCTTGTCGGGCTCAAACGCCAAGAATCGCCCCTCGCAATAGTAACAAATGTGCAGTTAGAGAGTACATATGTCGTCCCAATGACGGCCAGGTTCGTATCGCTTTAAATGCCAGCGGCTTATGGATATAAGGCTGGCTTTCTCGCTGATGGGGTGTGTTGACACCTGGGTATCTATCTTGCGGTCATC
This sequence comes from Zalerion maritima, assembly GCA_022664585.2. Lineage (NCBI taxonomy): Eukaryota > Fungi > Ascomycota > Sordariomycetes > Lulworthiales > Lulworthiaceae > Zalerion > Zalerion maritima. The sequence continues at coordinate 89,983 of JAKWBI020000102.1, read as the reverse complement.
TGTGAGTAGTGGCGCTTTTCGTTCTCAGCATTGGGATCAAATCTTTTTTTTTTCATGTCCTCAGGGTTCCGGCATTCCAGGGCTGCAGATCAAAAAACAAACGCCCCTGAAAAGAGTGTTACCATTTCCCTTACCTTTCCCCATGGCCCTGCTGTTAATTTGATGGAGCATTGGCGGACGTGGCGATAGTTGCAACCAATTAGGGCTCGCAGGGGCTGCTTTTTGACACACACAACTGCCCTCGAAGTGGAAAGAGGATCCATTGTGTGTGCTACGCATTGATGAGGAACAAGCTTTGTCGCAGTGCGCGCTCGGGGAGTCGAGAAACCGGGTCCAGCTCAAGACCTGGCATGGGAAATATTTATACCACAATTTCGTCGCCTTTGTTGGATGGCGATCATTCAAATATGACGGTCAGAGAACAGTTTGGTAGTGTGTTCCGGAGAGTCTGAGGGCCGCCCGAGAGATGCCGAGGGCGGTATGCCACTGTGATGGCAAGGTGAGATTTGAACTGTGTGTTGTAGAGGCTCTTCACCGACGACGCATTCTCTGTGTACCCACCAAATGTTCCGAAGCGAGCAAGCATTGACGCGATGAACAGTAAAGCGCGGGATGGGTGAAAGTCCTTCCCAAGTCCTAGTGGTTGTTGGAACGAACTGGCTTGGCTGTTGGTGGTCGGGACTCTATAAATCTATAAACAGAAGCATGCCGGTAATAGGAAGCTGAAGGGGGTCAAGGACAACCAAGACGCCAAAGCTGAGGCTCGAGACCAATGGCGATTGGTCGAGAGGACTATTCTGTGATATTAGGAGGGAATCGGGCAAGACTCATGCCGGTGGATCAAAAGTACCGCTGTGTATGAATGGATGGCTCTGGACAGATGGAAGAAAAGAAGCACTCATCCACGCTAGAAGCATTATTGCAAAAGATGAGATTAAATCTGGTAATTATTTGGAGAGCGGAAGCCAAGGAGTAAAAGCAACAGCGAGATACTTCCGGATTAATACAGCCATGCGAAATTAGTTGGATTTGAGGGACCGCCCCGCGTCTCCTAAATAAAGTGACAGTCAGTGGCTGCCCAGAAAGCCAGGCACAGCCAGGTACTCCCAGCTTACCTCCCCCGCCAGAGCCGCTGAAGCCGCTGAAACTGCGTCGTTCGCTTGTACCGAGTACCTCTTTCCACGTATCACGGCGCACACATCCCCCTGCAATCCATACTTTGTTTTCTCGTTCCTTCCTTCTGTGTGCGGATTGTGTACACAACGCAACACTGCCCCTGGCCAGACGTTACTTCCAATTCTTACCACCCTCCTGGTCTTGGCCTCCTTAAACTCCAAATTTCCTCTACACCTTCATCTCCCTTCGGGCTTGGGTGCTTGCTTCTCTCTTCTATTATTATTCTTTCTCCCTTTTGACCAAGGCTTTCTTACCACCCGAGGCCGAAAGGAAGGCTACATACATCTTCGACAACGACCATTGCGCCCGACTTGCAGCAAGTCTGTTCATTCCTTTTTGACACCCCCACTACAATAATACCCAATCGCCGGTGCGGTGGTACCTTAGCAACGCCGCTGACATTCAAAACCCGCGGACAGGCTAACACAACATCTGTCTGTACCTTGATCGCAAGCACTCCTTTTGCCGCCAAATCCAAACATCGCACGTAATTCTGCCCCGCTTCTTTCCCGTACGCGCTTTGAGAGCCGCTGCCATCCCAATATTCAAGAACATCCCCTCGATCGACCCAGACTTTCGACCTCGTGTACACCTAATTTGCAGGATCATCGTCCTGCCGTCGAGCATATCGACGTTTTGCTCAAGAGAGCGACGTGCCGCCTCCGCATTTTTGGCCATCCGAGATCCCCAGCACCTCCCGTAGTCACTTCCGTGCCTGTTGTTGCTTGATGGTCTCCGAAGCGACTCGTCCCAATCACTCACCGACGGCCTGAACAGCAATGCGCATTACTTCGTGATACCCCAACGAACCCTATAGAAGAGAACTAGGAACTGCGTGTCCAATCTTAGCTGTGCATCAAACAAACCTCCCCATAAATACGCCGCGAAAAGAAAAAAACACCCCGAGTCCCATATTGCCAGAGTGGTTGCATATGTGAACGAGGCAAAACTCACAAATCTTTTTCCTTGACAGCGGGCTCTTGTCTATTTCCTACGCAAGTCTGCTTCTGAGATTCCCGAACGAGATATGGCAGGCTACCAGCCACAGCAACGACCATACAATGGGCCCGCTGCCCAAAGACCAGCGCCTCGAAACTACCCACCAGGGCAAGAGTTTCAAGACGGGTTCGACGACGGCTACGGCTACCAGGGCCAATACGGCGGAGGCTTTGACCAAGGTTATGGAGGTAGTGGTGGCGGTGGTGGCGGGCCCGGATATGACGACATGAACTATGGAAGGGGAGGCCCTCCGCTCCAGGGCCAGGGATATCCGCCACAAGACCAATATGGGCCACCTCCAGGAAGAGGGGGTCCTCCGCCGATGCGTGGTGGCCCCCCACGCCCGGGAACAGCAGACGGGGTAAGAAGAGGTCCCGGAGGACCAGGAGGACCGGGACCAAGAGGTCAAATGGGTCCTTCACCAGGTAGGGGAGGGTATGGTCCGCCTGGACGTGGAGGCCGGCCCTTGCAGATGGAAAGGGCTCCTGCTTCGGACCCAAGTAGCAGCCGAAGACCTACTATGGGAGGAAGTGGCGGCATGCAGAGCCCTCCAGGCGAAATGGGTTTCGGGAGCCCCTTTCCTAGCTTCCCAGGTCAGGGGCATAAGACAGACATGCAACAAGAACAAGATATACTAAATGGGATGAACAACATGAACATCTCTGGTGGCTCTAGGAATCCTAGAATGCGTAGTCAAGACTCAAACCGAGGGCCACCGAACGGGTATGGTCCGGGCCTAATGGACGACAGAGCGCCGCCCCCACACGGATACGGCCAGCAAGGACCTCCGCCAGGTCCAGGTCCCCGAGGTGGTCCGCCACCAGGTGACTTTCACGGCGGTTTTCACGACGACGGCTACGGTCCCGGCCTAGGTTCTCGCGGACCGCCGTCAATGGGACATCCTGGCCCTGGACCTCGGGGTCTAGGCGGCCTAGAACCAGAGTTTGCTGCCCCCGGGCGGAGCATGACAATGCCAGCAAACAACCATATGGGGCCTCCCCAAAACGGTATGCTGCTGCCAAGAATGGACTCGGTTGCGTCCTTCAATGAGCCGTCAGGACAGCAGGTTCCCACTCGGCCTAACACTGCGACAGGAAACCGACCTCATCCGCAAAGATCCTACACGACGCAGAGTGGGGGCCCCGGCGGGCCTCCACCGTTTGATCCTGGCTTCGGTCCTCCTCCCCCGCAGGACCAATGGGGCCAGGGCCCTCTTCCCCGAGGCCATCCAGGTGATGCCAGAAACACTCTGGGGGAGTTCTATGATGCTTACTATACTCAAGGTCGATCAAGCTACTCATCGGAGTACCTGGATGCCAGGACATCGACTGCTTCTGACATGCCGGACTTCGACGCCGTGCCCCAGGATAACTCGCGAGTTAGGGACTCGCTAGACCAGCACCTAATGGCAGCGGCCGATGAACAAAGACATTCAGGTCCGAGCAGGGTCCCCGAGGTGGCGCGAACAAAGTCGCATCCGAACCTACGACAACCGCAACAGGCAGTGTTTGAGATGGCAGGTGAAGTGCCGCCTGTACCTAATCAATATCAGCAGGGTGGTTACCAAGACCAGTACAACGATCCACGCAGATTCCAACAATCACCCCCTGGCACTGGTCTTCCGAATGGCCCAGGCTCGATGAGGGGCCAAAGGCCGTCCCCCACTAGCAGTCAGCGAACGTCAGCAAGTTCTCACCCAGCTCCGATCAGGCCAGGCCTAATGCCAGACTCGATGGTCAGCCAGGTTGGCAACAAACCACCCCCCGTGAGGATGTACAATGGAGCACCACAGCAACAACAGCCTCCGCCGATGCAGCCCATTCAAGGTCGTCCCGCCAGCGGACCACAGCAAGGACCAAGGCCTCCCGCCCCCGCCGAACCAGAGGAACCACCTGTTACTCCAGAAGAACTCGAGCAGCTGCGCACCAGGGTAAAGACGAACCCTAACGAACAAGACACGGCCCTACGCTTGGCCAAGAAGCTTGTGGAAGCGTCCGAGGTGCTAGTTCCCAACGTTGCAGATCCTAAAACACGGCAACGCCACCGTGACCGCTACGTGATCGACGCGCAAAAGATCCTCAAAAAGCTCGCCAACGCGCAGAACGTAGACGCAATGTTCTTTCTAGCAGACTGCTTGGGTCGCGGTGCCCTGGCGCACGAACCGGACAACAAGGAGGCGTTTACTCTGTACCAATCAGCCGCCAAGCTAGGCCACGCAGCAGCGGCCTACCGCACGGCAGTGTGCTGTGAGATTGGCCATGAAGAAGGCGGTGGTACGCGTAAGGACCCCCTCAAAGCGATTCAGTGGTATAAGAGGGCCGCTACGCTGGGGGATACGCCCGCTATGTATAAGGTGGGGATGATTCTCCTGAAGGGGCTACTAGGACAGCCCAAGAATCCCCGGGAGGCTGTCGGATGGCTCAAACGCGCGGCGGAGAGAGCCGATATCGAAAACCCTCATGCTCTGCACGAACTTGGTCTTCTATACGAGAGCGCACAGCCTAATGACGCCATCATCCGGGACGAGGCATACGCTTTCCAGCTCTTCCAGCAAGCTGCAGAACTAGGGTACAAGTTCAGCCAGTTCCGCTTGGGTGCCGCTTTCGAGTTTGGGCTCATAGGATGTCCCATCGATCCGAGGCAGAGCATTCTGTGGTACTCTAAAGCTGCCATGCAAGGGGAACACCAGTCTGAGCTTGCACTTAGCGGATGGTACCTTACGGGAAGCGAGGGGGTGATGGGGCAGAGCGACACGGAGGCGTATTTGTGGGCGAGAAAGGCGGCGATGGCGGGCCTGGCCAAGGCTGAATATGCTATGGGTTATTTTACCGAGGTTGGGATCGGGATCCCCGCGAATCTGGAGGATGCGAAGAGATGGTACTGGAGGGCTGCTGGTGAGTTTTTACGTTTCGTACTTTCATACGTATCCTTGACGAGGGTGATGATGGTTTTGTGTCAGTGGTCATATGTGACAGAACAGCTAGTACTGACGAATTTTATGAAAACTAGCCCAAGACTTCATAAAAGCCCGCGAGCGGCTGGAGGATATTAAGCGGGCAGGCAAGAACGGCGGCCCTAGGCAGCGCGAGCGCATCACGCGAAGTAAGATTGGGAGACAGCAGGAGAATGAGTGTGTGGTGATGTAAAACCTCAAACCCCGACACTTTTTATTTTTCTTGGTGCGTGAGCTCCAAGAATACACCACGGTGTGGAATTGTCACAGCGAGAGAATCCTTCATGGTGACGATAGCGATCATGTGGGCGAAAGCTTAATGGACAGGCTATCGGCTATTGCTTGTATAGACTGCTGGCGGTGGAGTAGCCTTTAGAAGACTACAGCAAGCAAGGTAGCATCTCGGAGAGAGAAGGTGCATTTGCTGAATATATGGGGACGAGCGAGACAGCGAGGAACAAGGGAGGGAAGAGGAAAAACCCCCGTTCAACTCTGGACGAGACTAGACCGGTTCTCAAGAACGATTATTATTACATCACATTACTTGAAAGCATTTTCGTATTATGAGTTTGGCTGCCACAGGTAGTTTCCGGCGGCAGTATTCTTGGACCCAAGCGAGCACGGAGTCGACCATTTTTCAAATACTGAAGGTTTATTACCGCTGCCCGACGCATATGCTCGAATAGGGTACGACCGGGATGTTTGTGTGCTTACCGGAAACCACATTTAATCGCATCCTGCGTTTCGGACAATAAAGGATAGCATATCTATAAGCTCCTCTGCCCCGCTGGCGAGCTGTTCGTGTTGAAGCACATCACGCTATATGCGAACTGCCCGATGTTCGGAGCCATGCAACCTCCCTACCCCCAGGTCTTCCATGTGAGAAGTATACAGATGGTAGTAGTGATTCTCACCTCTCGCCCCTAATTCAATATCCGCAGCACCCTTCCCTTCACCAAAGTATCAAACAGCCCCCCCCCCCCTCCTCCTCCAACTTCGGCCATTCTCCAGTGTCGAGAAATATGTTAAATGAGCCACTACTACCCTACTTCTCTTGGCCTGAGACCTCTCGTCTCCTCTCACCGCCTTCCAACCAATCTACACCATTCATCTTGACGTTCCGTCCCCATTGACCAAAAACCGCATCAGTAGTCAAGCCCCTAAACCTTCTCAACAGCCTCCTTAACCTCCTCCTTGGCCTGCTCAGCCTCCTCCTTGATAGCAGCGGCGAGGGGCTCAGCATCCTTTTTGGTGAAGTTGTGTATCCCTATCCTGGTGACCTGGACGATTCCGACGATTCCGAGGAAGAAGTTCACTGCAGCCAGGCTGTTGCGTTTCGCAGGAGGTGTTAGCAAAGAATATCCCGAAACCTTTAATGCATATACATGGAGGTGTTTCGAAATCCAGTGGCGTATACGACGGATGTGCATATCCAAACAGACGTGAGAGGGGAAAAGGAGAAAGGATACCCGAAGATCTTTAGGCTCGAAGAGGTAAGACGTACAGATAATTCTTGGGCTTAATAATGAGACACCACCTCGTCCAGATCAGTCCCGTGGCCGTGAGAGACAGGTTTTGCGCAACCGAGAGCTTCTCGACGGGACGGAAGAAGTCCGTGATTCCGGCGATGACGATTGCCCATTTCATGACGGGGGCCCTGCGGAGGGTTTGAAGAACCAAGGTTAGTCAATACTGTTCGGCTAGGATGGCTAGCATTTCCTAAGGACGTCACAGATGTGAAACATCCACACCATGGCAATATCTTTCCAGATCTGGGGGTGGAGGGAGGAGGGAGGGTCGTGGTTGTCATTTTCGCGTTGGCTGGCGCCAGTCTTGGCATCTGCAACGATGTCTGGACAACCAACTCCGGTCCTCTCACCACAATGCTTCAACGCCATTCTCCCTTTTCCAGTTTCTCTCTCTCCCCCCATCAGCGGTGATATCCACCTCGCTCCTCTCTTTTCCTCCCTCCGTTCCCATACCACGCCAATCCGCAATATCTGGATTCACTAGTCCCCGCTGCCGCAATACGTATCCTTCCCCTTCGCCAGCACAGATCACCCATAATTTGGCAATCAAACCCAAAACACTTCCGGAAGAGAAACCTTTGGGACTTTTTTTTTTTTTTTGAACCTACCAAAAATGCACCGTCTGGAAGCCAATAGGACTCTCCCACATTCTCTTGATCCATCCCTGCTGCTGTTCCGCTGCTGGCGCCTCGCTGCTGTACATCCTGAATCTCCCTCCCGACCGACGAGCGAAAGGCTTGTGGTTAAAGGCGGCAGAGCGGGCCTGGAAGGGACGGTAGAAGAAAGATGACCGCATGGTCGTGGTGCGGAGGGCCACGGTGGCGCTTGTAGTTGGTGGCATCTCAGCGGGCTTGGGGGTGCGCTTGGTAGATGGGTTCTAGAGTAGTGCGGTTGCGAGCTCGTGGGATCGCGGAGGAGAGTTCGGAACGGACGGACGATCTGGAAGATGGTCCTGCCTGGGAAAAGCGGACGAGGAGGCTGGGTTGTAGCTTGAAAGGTGATCAAGTCTTGGTGGTGCGTCGAGCCAGCTTTGGCGAGCACGGAGCAAAGAGATGATGATGACGACAAAACAAACAATTTTTGAGCGTGCGGCGGGCAAGCCACGGAAATGGTGCAGAACTCAATTGAACACGCAAATTGGTTAAAAAGGCCGTCGAGCTTTCGAACACCGCAGTATGTGGCGATGGATGGAGGTGGGTGGTGGAAAGAAAATGGTTCACAATTACCAGATAACTTGGAATGTTATCCTGGTTGCTGTGACCTGCAGTGCTGTCAATCTCAGGACAATGTGTGCGTCTGTCTTTCCCGCCGTGGTGCTTCCCGGAAATCGGAACCAAGCCGTTACACAGCGGTGCCTCCGGAGATAAGCTGGCAGTTCCTTCCCCAAAATCCGGAAAGAAAACTTCCAGGAACGAGGCGGGGGGGTGTCCCTTATCTTATCCGCGAACGGGGACAATTGCACAATTTGTGCATAATGATGCAGAAGATGCTTTGCAATTCCATGAAGCTTGGGCCTACGGGCCTCGCTAACGGTTAACTGGAGGAAGTATCCCCAAATTTATCACTATAAGCAGTTAGGATTTGACTCACGAGGTAACTCGTGTGCGCGCCCATATATATTCGGATCATGAGTGGGATACTATATTTCCTCAATATCGCTTGTTAGATTTTCACCTCGGAGAACGCTAGTGAACTGCTCTGCGAAAAGAAGTCGCCCCTTAAAATCAAATGACTTCCCCATCGGCATGTAACTAATCACTTTAGCACGGTAGCGAAACCAAAAGAACATCTACATATATACCTATAAATTGCCAACTAGCCAAGTAGCCTAGCAGCCTTCTCACTTGCTAGTATTTATATATAAAGCTGAAAAGTCTACCAGTATCTGCAATTTAATGTATCAAGTTGGTAGCTTCGTTTCATCCTTCCCGTCGCTCAAGAATCCGATGAGGTACGACAGGCTATTTTCCACTTGGCATGCCATGTATATGCAACTTCAACTCGTCCACGGCGAGGACATGACCATGCCCCGAAGAGCCAAATATCTAGTTTTGCATGAATAGTGGAGACCGAGCCCAAGAAGGTAGCCTCGTTCTTCGGCCTATCGAGGAGGTATCAAGGGAAAAGAGTATCGGTCAAATCTTTTTCTTACGTGTCTCTAGCAAGGGTATAACCAGGACGTCTCTTAAAGTCCGATACGAACTTAGACCATCTCATCCCTTGGTCAGTGTGCCTTCCAGTTGCCTTTTTAGTTGCCTGCCGCCCCGATTCGAGTATGGTTTCAGCTCTTCGGGTTGGCAATTTTTATCAATTAGGCGCCAGTATGATGCCCTCATAGGCGAGAGGGAGCGGTAGTTGGCCGTTGAGAGAAATGGTGCTAAAATAAGGATATTTTTCCCGTGTTCCTTTAGGACATTGCGGCAACTGGGCAGAAATGAGGAAAAAGGAGATAATGGACCTTGAAAACATGAAAGGTCGAATGCCATTCGTGTGTATGCGAGTGTGAGGCTTTCCAAAACAGGGTTGTTGGCTGTTGCATTAGGCGCCACGGTCTGGAGCCTGGTTCCTTGGGGCTGCACGCTCTGCATATATATTTCTGTCGTTCCCATTAGAAGGAAGCCCGGTGTGTGGCATCACCATCCTTCTTATCCTATTATGACGCTAGCTCATTATACGCACGTCTTGGTCAGCCATGTTTACGGGAAACGACCCAGAGATGACCGAGCTGCCAGGACCTAGACGAAACACCTCCCCTAGTCATCCATTCCAGGCAGCATTAGACCCGCTGAACTAGGAGCCCGACGGTGCATCTGCCTTCCTGGGGCGCAACAACAGTCGATGGACTTTACTGCGACGTCAAAGTTGCCCTTCAAGCAGTGATTCCTACGATGAGGACCTTTTCGAATGGACCGAGTATTCGGCCGGCCAGCGGTGTTCACTGCCATACGAGTTAGTGGATAGGTAAAGGGTTGAAAATAGCGATGTTGTGACCCAGGTTGCCATTGTTGAGGGCACTTGTGCCTGCCTTCAAGACCAACTTCGGAATGGAGGAGAGTCGCTACACCAGGTTTCGGACCTTCTAGACCAAACTCCATTTTCCGAAAAATACCGCCACAGGGTGGTACGAAGGCTTCGGCCCCTGAGCCCTGACCAGTACGTCTTCTTCCAGTGGGCACACTAGGCTTGGCGGAATCAAGAGATAAGAAGAGTTGGTATGCATATGAAAGCCGGGAAGACAAAAGTCTGGGCAGATCCAGTGACCAAGGAAGAGTACGAGTACGAGTGTGGAACCGCTCCAGACTTGTCTCTTATTTCTGCTGAAGGGCCCGGTGGGTGTAGCTTTGTGGGCAGAGAGTGGCTGTCAATCCTGTTCACCACTCTCCATGAAAAACCATTTAGTGGGAACTTACCTCACTTCGATTGCCGATGTTTATGGCTGCTCACCTCCAAATTTAACAGCATACTAACATCGCAATCGCCGAAATAGTTCTGCTCCTCCTGGATATGCCAGCTCGGTATAACATTTTACGAAAAGCGTATGCCTGGGGCAGACACAGAGAGACAAGTACCAGGACTGTAAGCTCCTTTAGTGAGAGTTCGAAGCTCAAAGAAAAGTGCCGGGAATTAATCGACTCTGAGTCTTCTTCCGGGCCCTTCGAAGCTTCTTCTCTCGATGATTGGAGGAGTCTGGCACTCCGTCTTGCCCTCCAACTTACCCGCCAGGGCTATTTGGAAGCCTTGAAGAGCATGCAATACCAACTGGATGACGTCGTCACACACATGGCTGAAGATAACCAGGTGCAAAACCAAGCTGGAAAGTGGCGGCCGCAGTTCAGCTCGTGGATGCAGCTCATAGAGTTCCAGCAAACTTCGCTACGATACTTGAAAGGGATGATTCAGCGGTCTAAAGGAACCCCAGCTACCGACTGTCGCCCATTGCATTGGGCTACTGGCAATTCCTCTGTGACGGGAATAGACGTTGGAAACCAGGAGCTCCTAGCAACGGTCGAGAAGCTTGAGAGAAACTGGTCAAGAATCACGACGCGAGTCAACTAGGTATCCAATATGCTCACCTCCACGATTAGTATCATATCCAGCGAACGTGCTATCAGGGAAGCAGAAAAGATGTCAAAACTCACGAATATCGCCCACATTCACTGTTGGCGTGTTCGGCATGAACGCAGATGTTAGCCTTTAATTCCTTCCACACTCAGCACAGATCTGGCAGCCCGCAGAAAAAGACCAGCAAAGACGCTAACAATTCCGATAGGTTTTCCAGGCCGAGGACATACCCATCCCGGTTTGGCCAAGCATAATATTTGCAACTGGGACCCTCCTCCTCACCTACACCCTGCTTCACTGGAGAAAGATGGCCAAGATTCAAGAGTCGCTAGTGACGGCCAAACATGGGGTGCAAAAACTAAGATCAACTTCAACTTTATTGAATTGGTTAGCAACCCGCTCGGGGCGGTGAGGAGGTTCTTGTTTTGTGTGGGCATGGTGTCTCTAGGACACGGTGTGTATTGGGATATACAGTGGATAGGAGAATAGGGTGATGGTACACACAAAACTGGACAGAAACCAAGTCCAGCGACGGGCCACACGGGGAAGATTCGGAGAAAACACTACTGGAGAGCCTAACGATCAAACGTTTCGTTGCATCTTGCGTTGTCTTCGCTCTCTGTCCAATGGCGGCAGCTTGGGCACATTATGGGGGAAAAAGGCAAAGAATTCAACTTGCCGCAGAAGTACGAGCAAACTCTGAGAGACACCAACCGCGGAGAGGTGTCCATGCTTTGGCAGCTTCGCCGCATCTAAGCACTGTTCCCTAGCAAACTGTCGCTGGAAGATAGTGGCAATATTGGGGTATCAGGGTTATTAGTGTGTTTATTTGAGGAAAGCTCAAGTAAGGAGGTGGGATGGTGTCCGAGATGCTGTTCAGATAGTTAGATATCCCCTGAGGGAGAGGGTGGAACAGATTATTGATATAGCAAAGTCGGAAATCTGACACACTCACTTGTTCATAGCAAAATTATCTTTTCTTTTTCGGATCATTGAATTTTGTTGGACAGTGGAGTAGGGGTGTTTCTAGAATGAAGGATGGAAGAAATTTTTTTTTGCATTGTTTTGTTCATCAATGACTGCCCTCGAATCGTTGATTCCCTATGGGGATAATATAATGGTAACCCAGAAACACACCTTGGTGCGGGTACGTACCTGGTAGGGCGTCTTATGCATACACATACACAAAAGTATGCACAGCATAACAAGTGCACACCAGAACTTTGAATCCCGGCCGGCCGGGCAAAACCTGCCCACCGATCCCGACCGACGGTCATGCGGCAAGGAAGCGGCCCGGCAGCCCAGCGCACACTCCATCGAGTCCCGATCAACGCACTCCCCAAACCACCTACATAGTTGTCCTCCCATTCACTCCTTCGGTCCGATCCAAACCCCGCCCCCTCCCCCGAATCGCAGCCATGTCCACCAAAATCGCTTTTGGCAAATCCCTCAGGGAGGTCCGCTTCCTCTTCTGCCAGACGGGCGAAGGCAGCGCGGCCGCACGGCACGTCTTTCTCGTTTCTCCCTCAGCCGTCCCTCCACCACCGCTTGCAATTGACTTTTGCGGGACCTGTTGAGAGAGGCCTCGGACCCTTCCCTCCATCTATACGACCCTTTAAGCAAAAAGCCTGGGAGGGAGCAAGAAATGCCCCGTTCTTCGTCAATGGCTCTAACACAATCCCCTTCGAGCATCATCAAAAAGCTAACGTTCCCCCCCCCCAACAACCAGGTCATTCCTCGCGAAATCCTACCCCGCCATGAAAAAGTCCCATCCAAACACCCCGATCCTCCTGCGCGAGGCTGCCGGCACGATGCCCAAGATTTTCGCGAGATTCGGTGCGTCCCTGTTCCACCTTCCCGCGTTCACTACCGACCAACCCTCTGCAGTCGTGACGACTGAAACAAGGAGGAGAGAAATTAGCAATTTTCGAGGGAACATTTCACTAACCGTGTCATCTGTTTGTGGTCTTTAGATATGGGCAAGGAGAAGAGTATAACATTAGAAGGTACGTATGATAGCCGGGATTAAACGCCTTCCAACATCGCCTGTCCGTCCGCTGACTTGAATATGATCAGGCCTTTCCGATAAGGAAATCGAAGAGACTGTCTCCAGTATCGTCAAGGAAGAATGATATTAACAACGAAGGATACTGAAAGGAAGACTAGAATGTTGGCACAGGACCGCACAAACAGAAGAGAAACCTGTGCCGTACTCAATTCCAATGAGTAAATAAATATTTCCATCCAAAGTATTCAATGCGTGATAGCTGGCAATAGAGACACTGGCAGACAGAATTAAACAATAGCATAGATCTTGAATACGCCGTGTATGTAGCGATGTATTGTAGATGCGGTTTGATGAATTGCTATATTGCTGTACCGAAGCTCGAGAATATGGACAATAATATTGCAGATATATACTCCTTATGAAATGTCGTATCTATGGGTGGCGCAGAAAACAAGGAAATAGGTTCCATCCGCTAACAAAAAAAAAAAAAAAAAAAAAAAAAACGACACGAGGAAGCCATGGAGTCCCTGGCAAGTGGGGCATGTGCGATACATGCGCTTATCCCTCAGTGACAAGTAGGAAGTTATGAAAATGCTTCAAATAGTTAACATCTGGACCTTGGCCGAGGTCAACACGAGACTCGTATGGTTGACCAGCCACGTATCCTGGAGTTGAGTTCGGGAATAACAGGTCTGCCTGCGATCCATCTCCATACCAGAAAGGCTAAGGCCGGGGCGTGGTTCACCATGCTGATCATAGGCAATCCATCAGGCATCCAGACCTCCATGTTTCCTCCACCGTCGAGATACGCACTATTCTCCGCGAAATTATACCCAGTTATACGGGTCTATCAAAGATTCAGGCCCATCATACTGGGGAACAGAAGTATCTGAGTCATAGGTGTGGCGGTAGAGCAGCGACATGACCATTTGCTATACCTTGGAGTCGATCTTTCAATGGCAAGTGAGAGCGGTGTCGGCTCGTTGAGGGGGGGCTATGATTCAACAACCGGGTTAGTAACATAGCTGGCTTGGTAGGAAGATAGAACCACGACTACGTACAGCTACTAGGTATGGCACAAGGTCATATACTAGGAGACTTGCGCCCTTGTCTCTAACTATCTTGCCACACCCCAGCGGAACCGACCGTGACGATACAACGAGCATAAAACTTTGGAAATCTGGCAGACTTTAACGACAGAACAGGGCATTCCTGATTGCCCTCTCGTTTTCGGTGCGCAAAGTCCAAGAAAACCTTGTGTTTCACCAGTGTCCGTAAGTTAAACACGAGGTAGCCACTCTTCAGTACCCAGACCGGATTGTCACGGTGTAGCCCATGGAGGTTATCTTCAAGGTCTAACCTGGTTCTGGAGGACAGTCCTTCAACATCGACGGATTTCTTGCGTAAAACCTGCCTGTTGTTATTGCCCCCTTTTTGCCTGATCATGACAAACTCATCCGAGGGACTCTTCCTCGGGCGACAGAACAGAGAGTCTGGGTGAACCGATAGCCTCCAAGGGTATAATTGAATTGGTTGCATGGCGTTTTTCTTGAGGTGACTGGGTTGTAGACGTCTTTGATGTATGGGTATGGTATGGTAATCCGCGACCGGGTTATTATTGTTTTACAAGTATGGAGAGACGGTCCCTGCATCCGAAGGGTTTGACCAAAGTTGATGTTATATCGACGTGATGGAGGAGGTAGGATGTTTCGCTGAATAGAACGGATGTTTTAATTCATTGTTGGTGGTGCGACGATGGTGATGATTGATAGGAATATGGGGGGCATATATGCCAACCAACAGACATCAGATAGACCAATTAGAGATCAAGTTTTTTCTGGCATGCGAGAGGCTGAAAAAATAAATTGTTTTCGGACGGCATTGTCTAGGAAGCCAACATCTTTAACATTTAACCCATTGATAATATGGGCCCTGTGTGTACCCATCTGCCAGGAAACTGGGAGCAGTTGTGATCTATCGCCTGGTCAGTTCTGCAACTGTCCCGTGTAGCCGGGAAACAGGACTCGTGGCTCCAAAGTACACACAAATGTGAAGGTATGATGGCTCTCTACCCCTGGTTAATGAAGTTCCGCCAAGCGGGAGGGTGCTGGTAGAGGGTAAATGGGTAGCTTGGTAGTATTGGGATACTGGCCTTCGGAATACCGAAAAGAAAAACTCCTGGCAAGACAAAGGTAGGTTATGCTGAACAAAAAGAAAGCCGCGACAAAGAAAATTGGAGGGCGATACCATGTAGCTACAGTACAATGGTAATACAGATCGATCTGAGGTGAGGGTCGGGGATGCGGTCCGGTGCATGAAGGATGGGCAGAAAAGAAGCTTGAAAAGAATAAATACCTTTTGCTATTCCACACTAGATGCAGCCAGGGCAAGCAGTCCGCGATGGATGTCGCATCTACTGCCATCGGTACCGAATTGTTTTCTAGTCTCCAGGTATAGTTTACCCCTTCTTGGTGTTGGCTCCTAGGGAGCTACTCGAAGATTCAGCTTCGGCAGCGGCTCTCTTCTCTTCGATGGCCCTTTGGAGCAATGATTCGACCTGGGTGTTAGACATGTACTTGGTCATGAGCTGGGCTAGCTCGGCCTGGAACTGCTCCTCGACCTCCTCGTCGGTCTGGTCTGGGTCTCCGCGTGTGTGTCGCCGGGTATATCTCCTAAGCTCGTCCAGGGAGGAAATATCAAAGGCCCATGACATGCCACCGAGAAACATGACAGTCCAACTAGCGAGGTTGAGCGTGGCGATCTGAAGCGCCTCGACGGCGAGCGGGACGTTTTCGCTTTTTTGTCGCTGGCCTATGGACCGATTGCTTGGCTGGAACATCTGCATGCTATGTCGCACGTGGTGCCTAAACACAGCTCTTCGTGCTACAATGGTGGACAATGCTATAGACACAATTCCGGCACCACAGAGGCCGAGTTGCGTGAGGGACCTTCGCGATGTGAGGGGCGACGACCTTGCGGGCTCCGGAGGGGCAGAAGTCTCTGTGCTCCGAGGTTCGCTGTCTGAGGGGGCTGACATGTCGTTTTACGTTGTTCCGCGGAGAGAATAGAAAGCTTGAATTTGATAGAAGAAGTGCCGGATATTATTCGACTTCTCGATTGATCCTGAAGACCATCTATACTGCGAGATCTGGGGTGGTTGAGGAAGAAAAAGCACCGTAACAAAACATGGTGTTTTCGGTGCAGGGAAGGAGTACACAAGCTTTGAATTGGAAAATTCTGCCGGGTGAGATTTCTATACCGCCTTCCACAAGGAGCTAAGGTTTGGGGCCTCTGCACCTGCCCGGGTTTTAGACAAGCGGATGTACAGTAGCTTAGTCCAGAAACTCCGGGGCAGCAGGGGAGCGGAATCCACCAGCCGCGCCTACCCCACCGTTGAAATGACGGGGGATGGATAACGTTAGCACCTATGTAGTATCTGAGTGCTACCAGCAGCTTTGAAGCATATGGAAATATGATTATGAGCAATCTCCAAGCGATGCTTCGAGCAAATGTAGGACGACGCATCAGAATTGCGGCCAGGTTTATTAAGGGCAACCACACTGCTAAGAGCCTGCTTTCTTAGTTCCACAAGACAGGGCAGCATAGAGCCCCAATTACTATTGTATGTAGAACCGCAGCCGGCACCCGAAGCCCCACTGCCGAGACGACCAGAAAAACGTCCTAGTACAAGGGCTCAATCGCAAGAGGGCCAAATTGATCCCCGCCATGCACAGTAAAGCTAAATTCGATTCCGCCACCCCATAGCCCTGTCGGCGAGCGGCGCGCTATTTCCTCCGGGTTGGAGAAAAGTCCAAGGGCCCCCAACTAGGGCAAGAGAGCGCATTTTGCATACTTCGTAAGTAGTTATTGGACGCCGAGGATATGGCAAGACGTATAACGCCCGGGTGAAGAGTTGTAATAAACAAGCAAGATGCAAAGGGAGCGGGTACTTGTTGAATTTCTATTGGTTGTAGTTGCCCCCAAGAAAAGGAAAAATCCCTTCTGTGCAATTGGCGCAAATTCATATATCTATTTACCTGGATGCTTGGTTCACATGAGAAGGTTCTGATCCGTATGAGATCTACGCAGTTCGCCTATTATTATGACTATTATCTTGAAGCCCCGGGATGGGTTCACACGAGTAGTATTAGGTAGTTAATTAGGCTGCAGTGAAGTGCAGTCTTCTCGACGTATTCCCTTGGTGAAAAATACCGGAACAAGACTGCTTTGCCGCGCCTTCATTTCTTCGATACTACGAGCCAACTAACGAAACATCGGATATTTTCGTTGCTCATTCATCTTCACCGTCTAGCAAGAAATTCGTCGCCGGCCAGGTAAATTCCGGCCCATGCAACCCCGGGAATCGCTCCAGCACCCTACCAGATAATAGGCACGTGGAATTAAGGCCATGGCAGTTCATTGCCTCTCTGATCATGCTGAGGCGCGAAAGGGGAGATACTTGCCCTAACCGCTCCTCTTCCATTTCTAGGTCGATCAGAATATCCCTGCCGTTTGGGGAGCGTCTGGTGGCGGCAAAAATCACGAACATCTTGTCGGTTTCCAAGTCCCGATGACGGCCAACACACACGCTCCTGAAAGGAGAAAATGATGCACCGAGGTAATCGACGGCGTTGTCCTCCGTGGGCCTGAACAAGGATGGTATCCTGAGATGAGAGCTCGCCGGCCAAGCCTCCGGAACGTTGGTCGCGAGGCGCAGGAGCAGAGTCTCGATGTTTGACTTCCCGTCGTCTTCGAATGATTTTGTATATTGAAGACACAGTGAGAAGCAATTACTTGTTTCCAAGCTGCCGGATGTCGCCCCGTCTGAAGGACATCGCAGTTGAGTCCCGCCATCACCACTCTGCTCGCCCGCACCGGGCTTTCTGGTGCTGAACACTAGCAACTGGTCCGTGTGCAAGAGATTGTCTTCGAGTTGCAGGCTGAATGCCCGGCCGGGCTCTTGGGACCGGTGGGTCACGAGCCAGTCTTCTCGAGTCACATAGTAGCCATGCTTCAGTGGCGGCGAGGTCGTGCAGAAGGTTGCAGTGAACCGGTTTCGTTCGGATTCATCGTCATTGCCGTCGTTAAGATCGACACTATCGTCCTCGTTACCGAGGTAGAGGAACTGGGGAGTCACCTTGGCGCGGCTCTTCATTGTCTCTGATCCATCATCCCAGGGGACCTCATGCATCTTCCCACGCCGCAACTGCCCTTCTGCAGAATATACCTCTAATCCTACTCTTGTTTTACCCTTCTTGTCTTCTGAACAATTCAAAATCACCGTGTTCCCTGTCTTGTGGTCCGTGACGGCCGGGAGACTGATCTGAACGCCTTTATTTGTAATGAAGTAGGGCGGCAGGTCGAAGACATCCGCTACGGGATATGCCGAGCAGGAATGGAAGTCGGATGGTGATTTCGCTAGAAAGCCAGATGAAACCTTTCTGAACATGCTGGAAGACTTGCCCCAGGCAAAGATAGAGTGGTCAGTTGAGCTCTTCATTATCTCTTCTTGCAGTCGTCTGAATGCTTGTTCCCCCTCCCCGTACAGCATGGGCATGCTGACTCCGAAGAGTCCCAGCAGAGAATAAGCTCTGTCTTCCACTCTAGTGGTGTGACGCCCCGCTGCCCACGACATCTTTCTCGCCACGGAATACGAGCTGAGCTCGAGAGGTTTCTCTCGAGCTAGCAGCGATATCGGTACCCCAGTTATTCCCATAATTTCATCGGCAATCTCCGCCCTTGTTCCTAATACCAGCCATGAACTTTCGAAAAAGATCATTCGCGGCGGGGCGATAAGCTCTTGCAACGTCCAGCCTCGATAAAACCAACGGCAAACCCTCATTCTGCCGAGCTCGACCCATCTATCGCCAACTCGGAGGCGATCAGAGCTGTCTGATTCTGACCAGGTTTTTAAGTCATTGAGAAACCCATAGCATACTTCGGCTTGGCGGTACCATCGAAACATGGAGTTGATAGCCTCGGTGAGCTCGGCCGAAGACGTTTTGTCGATGCAGCACGTGTCTATCCACTATGAGGGTCAGACGTGAGTGGGCAGGCTGTGAACGAGCTCAAACTTACCACGTAGTCCAGCCCATCGGACATAGCCACCCTGCAACAGTGCCATATCTTTGCGAACCCCAAAAGCTCCCTCGCGCGACCAGCTGTGACGTCTTGGAGCGTCACCTCCTCCTTCCCCCATGTGTGGGACAGGATGGCATAAGGAGGCGTACAATCTCCGAGGAAGTATTCGAGCTCTGTAGTGTGCACATTCAAGAGTCGCATGGTGTGGAGAACGTGGAAGCACGGTTCGAGGTAGTTTGGACCCGACGCAGCGACATGTGCGGGATCGCCAGATACGGGTTGACGAGGCCAGGTGATTCTATCGATACCCTTACTAGAACGACGGGAGGAGCACTCGTGTTCAGGCCGCAATGCAATATATATTGTTGTAGAATGTGGGGTAAAAACATAGGAAATCCCGCATTAGCGCCATGTAGTTATAACTATGCCATGCCCGCTCGGGTTTCTAGTGGGCCGAGATGAGCTACGGCTTACGTTAACCGGAGCTTGCTACCCAGCAACTTGCTCCCTGCACAAGCGCCACACGCTGAGGATCCTAAATTCGCAGTCGACTGCTACTACGAAGACAACCTGCTCGCTGGCTTGGATACACTCGCGATACTCGATGGCTCCCAAGGGGAAAAGGGCGGCAGCCGCAGCGAAGAAGAGCACCCCCACACAGCCGCTGGCGCCGCCTCCGCCATCATGGCCAGTCTTCAGGCCTCATTTGCCAGTTGCGGATCTCGAACTGGAGACAGTGGCACGCTCAGCAATTGTAGTTGCCCGAAACTTTTGGCCCAAATCCCTGTGCCGCAACTATGTTTCCTTTCTCAAGGAACTACCCCTCACGACCACCCCTGGGAAGCCCAAGAGAGGCGAGGCTGTCCGGGTCAACGACCGTTTTCAGATTAACGACTTTGCCTTTGCGCTTCGACTATGGGCTGAGACGGGCCTCGAGGAGCTTGTCAACCGAGAAGAGTACCTCCCGCTCTGGGGAGGCGAGGTGGTTGGCCTCAATCCCAACATCCGAGTGTACCGGTACTCGCAGGGCCAGTTTTTCGACTGTCACTACGATGACTATAACTTGGTTACCCTTCCAAAGTCTCCAGACTCGAGTTCAGGGGATAAGACTCCCGTTTCATGCAAGACCACCTGGACACTGTTACTATATCTCACCTCAGCTGCCGAGGGATGCATAGGAGGCGAAACTGTCTTTTATCCCAACGACTGCCAGCTCGAGAGTGAGGCAATAGCCGTTTCACTCGAGACAGGCATGCTTCTGCTTCACAAACATGGTGAAGACTGCATGCTGGTAAGTGGTTCCAAGCCCATATTCCTCTATATTCTATTTTGTTTGCGTTCGCTGACATGTTTTCAGCACGAGGGACGGGAGGTGACAGGTGGCGAGAAGTGGGTGCTCAGGTCTGATCTTTGCATCAAGAGGTAGTCTGCGGGAGGGGGCGATGATTCTCCCACCCAGCTCTTTCCACTTGTTCCGATACTATGTGACGAAAGTACGGGCTACCCGGCATATCTACGATTCGATATCTTCAAAATGACTTGTTTCCACATTTATGACACTCACGCTTGAATCCGGGGTGATGGTGGGCCTACCGTGACACTAGGCCGAAAGAGAGATGCATACCCAACCAAGCCAATGTCCGACCAATTTTTATTGGTAATTATGTGTTCTTTCTGCCAGCTGGAGGTTGTGACAAGGTCACGGAGGAGCCAAACGTGTTCGCTCTCGGTGGCATGTGGTTGACCTTGTGTAACTAGCTCTTTTAATAGCCCCCATGTGTGAGTGAGCCGGGCCTCTATCATATTGGGCCGGACCGTCCCCTCTCAAGATCGGTCGTATAGGGAAAGTGGTTACGGGGTAGCTGGGCTGTGGTTGGGCATTCTCTAAGCTCAGATTAGCCTCTCTGTTTTGGCGTTCAGCTACATGAACAGCACTATTTAATTTTGCCGGAGACATCCGCACTCAGGGCTACATGTTCCTATCTCCGTTCAAATTTATTACTCCCCCCCCCCTTGAGTGACTTGTAGTGGCTATGGATGCTAATCATGCTATCCCGTAGACTTCGGAAAGCTAGCTCAGTCAAGACCAACTGGAGACAGTACCATACTTGGCACATCTATCTACTCCTGAGCATAAGTTTAATAATGTTTCCGCATTTTCGGAGAGGACTGACCTGTTACTAGTATAAATATCGGCACTCATCCCACATGAAGCAGTCCGCTATTACTGATTAAGGATGGTGTATCTGCCAGTCTGCATCGTCATCACTTGCATGTACAGCTGCCCAAACCCGGCCCAGTTCGTCACCGTGGTGCAGCCGTGGCCCTCCAAGTTGGAAGTTGCTCCTATCTTTCCCACCATGCAATCTGGTTTTCACCCCCATCTCAGCCCGCTTCCGCATGGTGTCCTAGTCAAATATATTTAAGCTTCGAATTTCGCTCCTTTGTTCTTCCAGCATACATATATTGGTTTTTCCACGATCACAAGCATATACTAGACAGGCTTGAATATCCTCAAGTTCACGTCCGATCCCCTGGCCTGGAGACCGTACTCGAATACCATTTAGGTGCATTAGCGTCATAGCCGTAGAAAACTTTGTTCTCCCCCGCATTCCACAACATGCCCTCGTATCCCGGGGACTATAATAGGGAGGGTTGTTCTACTGCGTAGTTAGTCCATCTCCTTCTAAGCCACTTCTCCTCACAAGTTGCCAAGAAATACAATACTAGCGCACTAGTATGGAGTATTTCATGTAGACTAGGCCACGCAAGTCGGGATTTCATCTAGGTTCGCAAGTGTCTCCGAGCAAGCTTAGTTTTAGATTTCTTTTCCCTGTTGTGTCTCGATGTTTCCAAGACCAGCGCCTTCATTCTGCGTTTTCTTGACAGTCTGACCTGTAGCGGCTGTGTTGATTTCCAGAGTTACATGGTGCCTTTACAAAGGTTTCGCCGGCGGGATGCATGTTGAAGATTCAGTCTGAGGATCGGTCGTCTCTTACCAGCCTTAGCCACACACATGTGGCTTTTCGGCCTTGGAAACACAATGAATATACAAAGAAAAGGTTTTGGAGAATATCCTGCGAGATAAAAGAATAATGATAATAATAATAAAAAGTCTCGTAACTCATACATGGGGATGTGGAAGTCTGGGGCTTCGGAGCAAGTTGTGATTGGCCCCCAACAAATAACCCAGGTACATTATATATTCCCAACATCCCACGAATGCGCCACTTCGTCAAGCTTGTGACCGACATTCAATACCTAGCTTATCAACCTTAGCACCTCCGATTTGTGCAAGTACGATACCGTGCTCTAAGACAATGTCTGCAACCTACATGGAACACAGCCTGACACATGTTATGGAATTAAGCTATTAGAGGGCATTAAAAATGTCTTTTATCTTCGTTAACCAGCTAGCTAGCCGCTCTTCCCCGTTGTCACCACTAAAATCCCGAGGAAAGGGCCGGCATGCATCCATGATGGACACGCAGAAACGAAAGGTGCCCGCGGCTGGCTAGTCCGCCCCAGAGTTAGAGGGAGCCTGCCAGCCAGACTCCATGTCTGTCTCTCTACATACTTGCTTTTACTTTCTTTTCGCCCCGTGGCTCGGGCTCTGCCTCTTTTCTCTTTCCTTAAACTTTCTCTAGTGTCTCCTTCGTTACTCCCCTCAATGCCCAGCCCCCTGGATGTCTCAGTTTTGTGGCTCTCCGTCCTTGCCATGTTGCTGAGATCTAACAACATTCACTCCCTTGGGAACCGGCATGGCCTCGTCGTTGTCCTCCTCGAGGAACACCTCCACATCACTATCGCAATCGCCGACCGATAAGCCAGCTGCGAAGTCGAAGTCGACGACGTCGTCTTGACTCGCTGGCCGGCTTGTTGAGGCATCCATGCCCAGATTGGTAGGAGTAGCACCGCCAGCAACAGCAACAGCGGCAGAAGCGGCAGTAGCTAGGGTAGGTACCATGCCAGTCCAAGGTGGCGAGTCGATGTCGTCCTTCCCATGCGGGGTGGCGGCGGAGGTAAGCGCCGGGTCTAGCTCGAAGGCATATTCGTCAATGTCTACCGCGGTCTTGCTCTCACCACCTCCTATCCCTTCCACCCTTCGCTCTGCTTGCTCATCCGACACGTTTGATTTGGACGGGGATGCTGATATGCCCTTTGTCCTTTCAACTATAGCCTTCTCCTTTGTAAGTTCCTCGAATTCCTTTGGTGCATCATTTACAGCCGAGTTCCTCTCGACTGGGACACAAGGGTCTCTTGCCGGCGAACACGACCTAGAAGTCTCTTTCTTATTGCTGCTGTCAGCATTGAGAGGCCCCAAGATATCTGTCTCCTTACTAAGGTGGGCAATGCGTCCATTATAGGTAACTTCAAGGTCTGTCTCCCTAGAAAGGGCTCTCTCTAGACCGTCCTTCTTTTTCATTCTAGTTTCGTTATTTTCCGCAAAATCCGCCTCCATACCATTCGCCCTCTGTACGCAGAGATTGATCTTTGCCACGGGATTGGCACCAGGAATCTTAGCAATAACGCAAAGAACTTGATCAAAGATCCACGGGAAGCTGATCAAAGGCATGGTAGTAGCGTCCCTTTTCGGATGAAATACCCCAGCCTCCTCAATCAGCTGCCTGGCGCTTGCTTCGTGCAGCGCAATCTTGACTTCCTGCTGGGTGACAAGGTACATGGCCATAACAAAGGGTGCCAGCTGCTCAATCTTATTCCCTCCAACCTCACCGATAACTATCTTGCGGAACCTTTGTTTAAGAGCACGGGCTTCCATTCCAACATCCCCCTGGAGTTCATAATCAGACCCATTGCGTGGCTTGGACATGACAAAGGCAGTAAAGACTTCAAATTCTGTCTTAATCTCGCGCTGGCCCATGAGCCGCCGCATCGCCGCATCGTACTGGCTCTTGATTTTGCGGGCCAAGCTGAGGAATGGATGGTTTGGAGGACATTTGGACACGACGCGCTTATCGAATGGAGTTTCGTACTCTGGACAGAATTCGAGCGGGTTTCTGCTTCGCTTGACTTGATCCTGCTTCTTGTGCTCCCCTCTCTTCTCGGGCTCGGCTCCGGTCATAGGTTCGCTTTCCTCCTTTGAGTTCCTCATGATGCGGTCATAGAGCTTTCCCAGGACGCTCCTCGAAGGGCGCGTCTTGTTTGGTGCCTTCTCCATGAAATGTGGCCATGTCTTTGGGGCTAACCTTTGGGGCATTTCCGCCACTGCTCCCGTTTTGGCATAATCAACCGCCCTGGAGTGCAGATCGGCCAGCTCCAAACAGTCCCTGTGCTTTGGTCCCCCGAACTTAGAGTGCAAGTCAGCGTGGGCAAGGTGCGCATGGGCAATGCGAGCCAGAGAGTCATTCTTCATGTATTGGACAAAAAATTGGATAAGATGGAGAACCTTGACCTGATCTTTTGTTTTGGGCGCCGGGCCATCGTAGTTCATGGCCTTGTGGTTCCATTCCTTCGGTATCAGCCGCTCGTCCCAAAACACAAAGAAGTCATCGCCATCTAGGTCGCCACCAGAACACATGTGCGGCAATGGGCGGTCACCCACAGACGGAAACACAATGACATCCTTGAGATGATGCAGCTCGGATTTGTCAACTGCCATCACTACTCTCAGGTCGCCAGGGTGTAGAGATGGGTTTCGTCCAGTCACGCAAACTCCTGTGAGAATTTTGTACTGTCCTGGATTTTCTCGGTCCGACACCTGCACGAAGATTTCTGGTAAATGCTTCTGTTCCTGGAGCATTTGTTTCTGTGAATCAACAAATGTGTGTCCGACTCTCGAGTTGACGTGGCCCTTCAAAACTCCAAGCTCATCCACAACTCCAAAGGCAAAAGTGCCCTTGTCAATCACAATGCGGGCCTTTTCCTTGACCTGCTTGAGAGACCACGCCTTCCATAGATGTAAAAGTGATAATAAAAACGGATCTCTTGTGTCCATAAACCCAGCCCTAACCATGTCTGCCATCATGGTCGTGATGTTGTTTTGATCGACGGATTTACCCAGCATCTGTACCGCCACATCTGGCTTGGTCATTGATTCGTCATAGTCTCGGAGTTGTTGTTCTTGCAGGTCCAAGAATACGTTTTCATCAACACCCAATGCCTCCAGAATAGTGATGATCTGCCTATTGAGAGAGGCAATTCCCCGTTGAGAAGTGCGGACGACCTCGAGAACCTTGGATGAGGCATCAAACTTCTTCTGCGAGGGGCGGTATTGAACTTGCCTGTTGCCGACACCAGGCCACACAGCCAGCATTCCCTTCAGTCCACCTAGCCGAATCTGAAAGGCGGAAGGTACCGTCTTGAGATTAAACTCTTCGGCGATAAGTAGAGCGAGGAAGTGAGAAATCTTCCCCACTCCGTCAGTGAAGGTGTATCCATTGTGGGCAATGTCTGGAATCTCGTTCGGAGTCTCAACATTGACGCTTCGAATTGCGCGGGTGGTCGAGAAGCACTGCCCAAGCCTCGCCGAGTATTTGGCAGGGATTTTGATATCTGCAAAGTCTCCCATCCAACTTCGAATCAAGTCGGGCGTTACTCCGTTTGTTGGACAGAAAAGATGAGCACCACTTTCTCTCATCTGGGAGTTGCCACAAGCCAAGTATTGGAATATTCGGTCACCGATCTTAATTCCATTTTTGAGGACATCAAAGACTCGGGCCCAAATCTCATCGTTCTTCCTGCCTTCTTGTCCATAAATCCGACCGCCATGTTCATCTCCAAACTGAATCCGCAGAAAGAAGTCTCCATATTCCGAGTACTGACGGTTAATCCGGTTTGAGACTTCTATCGAGGGGAGTTTGAAAGATATCGCGGTCGGGGTCACGAGTGCCTTACGGACAAAAGTGCAGTAGTGCACCATTCCAACACCCGAATCACCAGCCGAGTGCCTGCTTCGCTTTGAGAAAATTGTCATGGGGTCCCAGATCCTTTTCCCTCGCTCTTCTCGCTCTTTGAGGACCCTGGGGTCCATGATAGACTCAAGAAGCTTAGTTGCCGGATTCTTCCCTTTTGTTTCTTTCGCCAGGAAGAACTGTTCAACGTCTCGTTTCTCACCATCAGCCATATTCTCGTCTTGAAACAACTCCATGATCTCTTGATCCACGCCCCGCAAATTTCCAGCAGCAACATCCGCCAAAGTTTGGAGAAATTCCAGAGACATGTCGTGCTCGTTGAGAATCCCGTGCGAAATGCACGATTCGAGCTGGTATCTCACCTCCCAGGGAAGGCTAACCTGAACCTGGGGTTGTGAAACATCAAGGAACGAAAGATCGTGATGCTTTTCTTCTGTGTCGTGCTGAGGGTCGGGACCATCCAAGATCTGCCAGAACTTGCAGGGCTCTCGGGGGTGCACGTTAAAACTTTCAATGTGCTCTACGGGGATGTTGAAATCACCTAGGGCTTGTTCAATCTGCTGAAAGGCTTCGCATGAGGGACTATCCGCATCGAGGGTCAACATGTATGTGGTCCAGCGGCCAAAATCAACCTCCACAAAATCATTCCTTAGAGATAGGGCATCTTTTTCCAGAATACTGGGAACATAGACAGCATGAGTAGATCTCCTCCAAAGCTCCCGATTGCCCCATTTGCGTGGGTTGTCTCTCAGAGTCGTCTCGAAGTTGTTTGCCTTCCAGAAACACGGGGCAATTGGCAAATAAATAACCAATGCCCATTGATTCTTATCCGCTTGATTGGCTTTGGAGATGGTTCCGATTTCGCTAAACCTGATGTCCATTCGGAAATAATCTACTCGGTCATGCTCGCCGATCTTAGAGGACTCTGGGATGATACGATGGAACCTCGGATCGGATGGGCGAGGATCAAGCATAACAACGGGGAAGTTGATCTTGATTTTCTTTTCGTGTAGATCTAAAGTTAGGCGTAAGGCCGGCGCCGAAGGCATCGATACCGACGGCGAAGCATTTGAAAACGACTTGGGACTGGTGGGAGAAACGGTCTTCATTGCCATGATTGACGTTGGATCTTTGTAGAAACCAAAATGCATGCTAGTCGGATACACAGTCGTTTCTCGTGGGTAATGAACGCCATCTCTGCACGGACTGGGGATATTGTTGTCATAATTCTCGCTGGCTTTCTTCAGTACCGCCGCGACATTCGCCATCCTCCCGTCTATATTCACCATGTGGGGTTGCTGTTGGTTCCAGAACGGCTGCGCTGGGGGAGGCCTGAAGGTGACTGTAGCTTCGTCTGCGCTGTCTCTGTGACGCGGGCCTGAACGTCGGATGCTAATCAGTGTGATATTTCCAAAGCCGCCAAAGTACCCAAAAATGTGCCTAGTCTCAGTGTTGGGCGGTAAGTCGTAGAGTGTCACCTTGACCTCTAGCTGGGTCCGCCAATCTTGGGTTACAACTACCCGGTTTTCGGCGCGGAGAGGGTGTGACGGGGACATATTGCGCGTAGTGGCAACGTTGTTTCCAGGTACCATATATTCTAGCCACGAAGTGGAGCATTGGATTGAGAATCGTGGCGTTGTTACTCTGGTGTGGGGAGATGTTGGTACTCCAGTAGTTGTGAGACAAGGAGAGGGTATGAAGGGTCTAGGATGTCGAGAACAAAACCAATGATTAGATTAAATGATCGCTTCCCGAAACCCTGGAGTGAAGGTGAACCCCACGAGCGGCCAAACCGCTGGATAGATTTGCCGTGAGATAGGGAACTTGAAGGTGTGGAGTGTAGGATAGTTCGTAAGGGAGTTCGAATTTGGGGCAGCAAGAAACACCGGACCAAGAATCGAAAGAGAAGGAATGGTTGCGGATACCTATGTTGATGAGTTGGAGAGAAGGGATGCCAGGTGTGAGATGGACATTAAGGTAAGTCAGTGCTGAGAAAAAATAGAGGGCAGGAGAGGAATGGCCTGGAGTCTTACGGCCAAGTTGAGGATGATGATAGATGGTGGGGGCACAAGATGCGGCAGCCAGACCCTAGAGAAATGAAGATTAGATCGGCAGCAGAGGGAATAAAAATTCAAATCTAGGGGTTGGGCTGCTAGGTAGTTGATTTGAAGGAAGTTGCTTCAGACTCCAAGGGAAGTTGCAGCCAACTTGTCGGATACCTGCATCATCATGTGCCACTCATTGAAGCTCACTGGCAGCGCTAACGTGAACTGAAGCTACATCAACCCACTCACGAATCCACGTATGTTTTCTAGAGAAAATATTGCGTGTACTATGCACAAGATAGTATTAATAGAAACAAACGGCTACTCCATAACCAGATGCATCCAAGCCAGACATGGGAAAGAAAAATAAGTTGGCGTGGATGTCCTAGAGGGACCCTTTTCGTGTAACCTGAGTTGGTATTGAATCCATGTTGTAATACTCCCCAAATTCCCCTAACCTGAACAATTCAATTCATTCATTACCCAATATGCTCCTTTGCTGTACTTTTCCACCTGCTAGCTATGATGGAATATCCACTATCTTTCCGGGATTCATGATCCAGAGAGGGTCGAGGGAGAACTTTATTGCCTTCATCATCTCGATGGTTTCGAGACCGACCTCCTTCTTCAACGACTCCTTCTTTCCCCAACCTACTGAATGCTCTCCAGTGCACGTGCCCTCCATCTCGAGCGCGCGGTTGACCATGTTGTTGACGCAGCGCTCCACCTTTTTCCGTTCTTCGGGGTCAGTGGCGTTGTAGATGATGCTTTCGTGGAAGTTGCCGTCGCCAATGTGGCCGAGGATGCTTGCAAACATTCCAAGCTCGTCCATCTCCTTCTTGCTGATTTCTATCAGCTCGGCGAGCCGGCTGAAGGGCACTGCGACATCGGTGCTCCCTGAAGGGATAGAGTAGTAGGTGTCAGTGTGTGATTGACGCAAAAGTAGGTTGATGAATGATGGATGTTTGGTCAACCTGGGTGTCTGCATCATGCAGCATCCAATGTTTGTTGTTTTTGCCGACACTGCCAAAACCAGAAAGGAACTGAGCACACCTTGACACGTTGATAGCAGGAACCCGGATAACCAGGTATCCAAGAAAGCAGTCATAGCATAGGTGCCCACTTAATGTTTTCTAGCAAGCAGGGAAGCCACGTCTAGGGCCCGGCCTAGACCTTGCCAAGATGGGAAGAAAATGAAGGCGAATAAAGGAGAGGGGACAATCAAGAACGTTAGGAAAAGCATAGAGGCTGAAAAAATAAGAAAACAAACTTCAAGGGACTTACAAACTTCATCGCCGTCCTTTCGTAGAGCTAACATCGACCACAGAGCTTCTTTTCTCGCCGACCACAGTAGCTTCTGCTCTCTTTCTCCGTTCGCAAATTCGAACTTCATCCCCTCATGGGAGCTAGCAATCTGCTGTACTCGGTCGACGTGTTCCTCGACCGCCTTTTTCGTCCCGGAAAACTTGAAGAAGAGAGTAGGAACTTCCTTCCAGATGCGAGGCGCCGTCGCTCCTCCAAGGTTGACCACCTTCATTTGTACTTCGTCCATGATCTCCATGGCGGCCACAGGGATTCCAGTCTGCATTACTTGTGCTGCGGCTGCGGCTGCCGAGCGGATGCTAGGAAATGGAACAACGGCAACCATCTGGTGTTCGGGCACAACTGCCAGCTTAAGAGCCGCTTCTGTGACAAGCCCAAGAGTCCCCTCAGATCCGACGAACATACCCGTCAAGTTATATCCAGCAGACGACTTGCGAGGCCTCCGTCGAGTCTTGATGACCCTTCCATCGGCAAGCACAACCGTTACATTGATGACCCAGTCCTTCATGGTACCATATCGGACGGCATTTGTCCCCGAGCAGTTGGTTCCAATCATACCCCCGATCTTGGCACTCGGGCCAGGGTCAATGGGGAAGAAGAGATCGCTTCCCATGGTTGCCAGCTTCGCGTTGAGATCCTGCCATCCTATCGACGGCTGAACCACAATGTCCATGTCCTCTTGGTTGAACTCCACAATCTGGTCCATGTAGGCAAAGTCGACGCTGATGCCTCCGTACGGTGCCGCAAAGTTTCCTTCTAGGCTGGATCCTCCCGAGTAGGGAATGATGGGGACCCGATACTTGAAGCACACTCTGGCGATAGTGGATACATCTTCAGTCGAACGCGGGTATGCGACAGCCACGGGAAGGCCCTCGGGGTTTACAGTCGACCATTCTGAGTACCCATGCGCATGCAAGTCCTCTGGGTCGGTCGAGATCACGTCGTCGTCGCCGAGTTGAAGTCTGATTTCTCTGAGTGCCTATTGTCGATGGGATCACTCCCGACCGAATGTCAGCTTTCCAACTCGACGCCAGTATGAAACAAACAAAATACAGTCCAACAACAGTCAGATGGGGATCTGAGGGATGGTTGCACAAACCCACCTCTTTAAGGTCATCAACGCCGGCGTATTTCGGAGGAGGTATTGGACGGCTGTTGTCAAAGGCAACATTGGCGCTTGAGGACGCGGGCTGGGCGGTGTCTTTCGGTTTATTATCGGAAAACTGGGCCATTCCCCATCCCAAAACGCCTGCTGCAGTTGCAACGGCGAAAATTGAATTCCCGTTGTATACGGAGGCCCTCTTAGAACCAGACCCACCAGCGGGACCCCCACCGAAGGCGGCTCCACTTGCACCACCGAGTCCGGGTCTTGGCACCGGGTACCGGAAGTAGCAGCGGTATCCGGACAGTGCTTGACCCGGACGGCCCAGCTGAGGGAGCTGGAGCCTTCTCGACATATGTTTCGCCGACATGCAGACAGCGGCGACTCGGAAGCGATGTGTGACTTGAGGGATGACGGGGGTTATACTGTACCCATAAGTGGTCAGCCGGAATATGCACCAGTCCAAACCTGGCTGTGTTTCTATTTCGGCACCGAAGTCTCAAAATCTGGCTCTTTATCTGGCAAAAATTTGCATCTGCAACCTAAACCCCTAAAGCTTATGTCCTTCGCGCCCGACTGGGTTGGGCCTTGTTTCGTGCCGGAGGAGTGTCAACCCAAACCTAGGCCTTCGTTGTCTGGTTTATTTTCGGGACAGAGACCTTGAGGACCAAGTGATCTCGGGTCTTTTTCCAGCAACAAGGGACGGTGATAGGGCTTGTGTGTCCTTTACTAGTAGGTCAGAAAATTCTGGCTTCGTTTGGGGTATTTTTCCGAGACCTGGAAGTTGACGTGCTTGTCGCAGGCTAGGAAGGTTTTGGAGGGGTCTGGGTTCTGGCTAAGTGGGGATTTGGAAACGAGAACCCCTGTTGTGATTAGAGATGGAGTCTATCGTGAGGCTTTTTGCGCCGAGCACTGAACTATGAGCTCAAACAATCGCCGATCAAACTTCAAGAGCCAAGTCGGTCGGTGGCTGCTTCTTATTTATAATAAGCGCGTCCCACGGTTCCTGAAGTCTCGGCGGACGTGCCGCGTCTGGTCTAGGCAAGAACCCGATCCGATGGCCTCCAATGAGGGATTGGGGACCGAAATCAGGGCCTGAGAAAGAAACACAGACAAAGTTCCTTTTTCGACGCAAGAATGATGGCCCTGGTTGGTTACGCCTGGGTTGTAGGGACTTGCGGGACTAATACAGCGGGAGGGGTTGGAGCTTCAAAGCTACGATTCTCTAGTCGGATACAAGTCCAATCACAAGGATGATGGCCATGTTGGGGGGCAAGTCGAGTTAGGAAGTTGGAAGACGGGAGGGTAGAGGAGGACCCGGACTGGTGCCATGGAGGACGAGTCGGGCTACTTGAGGATGAAAATGAGGACTTTGACTAGACTTCATATACCCCCTTGGTTGGAGGACGGAGAATTGTCTGGTTCGGTGCTATAAACGGCAAGCCAGAACGTTCCGTTGAAGACGACGACAGGAACCAGGGTACCGTGTGCATCACCCACGGCGGGATCCAAGAAGACCATTGCTATGACAATGTTGGGAAGGGCAGAATTTTTTTTGCTGGTCTCTCATTTTGGACCGTCATGAGCATGCTTGTACGGATATGTGTGGCTAGAGCTGTATTGCCTCGTGGGATGCTGCAGTTTTGCACCTGCAAGGTATCGAGAGCCCTTCCAAGTAGCAGTACTTCCATGCTGGTGCATCACTGCATTGTACCTTACTCCCAACCCGAGCCACATTCGCTGGGCTGGTAAGTCTGTGCTATCGCAAGTGCAGGTATATCCGATGGGAATTGGTAATGTGAGTCTTCTTCCCCAATATATACATTTTAATACGCAATTGCCCGTCATACAACAGCCGACGAGGCCCCAATGCCAACAGCTCCCATACGGGGAATTCGAATTAGCACGCATTATACAGGTCTTGGCGAGCCGGGAAGGGGATATCGCTCCACATAACCTCAGAACACGGCTCGGCTTCTACAGACATACATACCTGGGCAAATATGGTTGAGAGTAGGTATGTAGGGCAACAGCACCAGCAGCAGCGTGACGTCCCAGCCGCCCGTATTTCTCTCTCTCGTTTTATCTCTCCACTACACAGTGCGTGCGGGTAGAATCATCACCGCCCGACCGATGCGAAGAAGCACCCCGGACGCATTTTGCGGGAGAGCATTGCCAAAAGCGGCTAGAGTCTTTGAACTGGCCTCTTAAAATACCACCAAGATTGCAACCTGCTTCTGCCTTGATGCTTCCCGATGGAAGAAGGTAGCAACTTTTGACTACCAGGTGTTTAAATCTCACACACCACCCCACAATGACGAATTCACAGCTCGGACAACGAGGACTACATGGCTTCTCATTGTGGTGCGAGTCTAGTTTCGGACTTACAGCCGGCTGTTTTTGGACTTGCTCTTCGCAAAATTGTGTCTAGCTGATGATGCTGTGTAACGTGAAAGCTCTGCCTAACACCCGCATGAGGAATGAATTCAGCTATGTCAAGTTTCAACATCTATCCTTGGCCTCTCTGTCTCACCTTCCCCAGAATTATGCATCGAGGGACAAAGCCCCACTTCTCCTCGCCAGGTCCATTATTATTGGGTTTCTCAGACCGCCTTGCAATCCAGCTTTTTTTTTTTTTTTTTTTTTAAATTTAAATCAGGACAAAATGCTGAAAGCAGGACAGGCTTCTGTTAAATTTCCATTCAGTAACTTTCTTGAACTACAATACGCACATCATACAGCTTGAAGAAGGGCAAACCAATTCCGCATGTCCGCTTGCTCAGGCAGCTTCGGCTCCCCTTTCTTTGGACCGTCTCTAGCCGATCACTGGAGAACGCTTAACCAAATAGATTTTCTATTAAATTGACCGAGGCAGGAGACCCTGTACTGTTTGTTCCGCAACTACAGTAATAATAATCACGTCCTGTTGCCGATATCTGGAGACCTAGAGCATCTCCCATGTGGTGGATACATATTTCCCGGACGGTCAACTTCTCAAAGGTATGGCGACTTTTTCGGGATGGGCTAGTACCATACATGTTTGAATCATGCTGCTAGTTCCCCAGGACTGGTCTCCATCGATAGAATGACATTGTCCGACGAGGAAGGAGAAAACCCCCAATAGGTCTCCTATGCCGAGGGATTTTCTCCTGTTGTTGGAGAGAAAGTCCCAACTGCGGGGGAGCACTGACGACAGTTACCACGTGGGCGGCCTGGGTACTTATACCCAAACAAGCAACCCGAACACCCATAAATTGGAGCCAGGTTTAATTAAACATCGTCTACACAGAGCAAGACTTGCTCAAGCTCTCTCTGGGTTCAATGGTTTCGTCCACATTTCCGCCCAGCACCACGAAGCACCAACATCCTCCACCGGTCCGACAATCGAATACCAAACGCTATGTCAACAACCCAGCGCGACCCCGCCGGCATGCCCGGCGAGCTGCCATTCTGCATCCGATTAACTCCCGAGACCGATCTGTGCTACCAGTTCCTAACCTGTAGGATGCGGCCATGGGACAGAGCAAGGGAAGCCCCTCTCGACTTGTTACACAACCTCTTCACGTGCCTGGATTGCTGGCATGGCAGTATGCTCCGGCTACACGTGTACCAATTCAACTTCCAAGCTGCTCGCACAGACGGGGACAAACAAGGAAGTTACCCACGAGACTATATTTACTGACGTTCAGCGTGTGTGACACCATTAGGTAAATCAAACCTATCTGACAGGATGAGCCAGAAGGGGGACCCGACATCAACATGGAAGCAGACGGACGCTAGCATCATTCTGCTTGCATGGACGCCGTTGTCCACGAAGCGCAGGCTGCCCCATCAGGATTAAGAAAAATGCAAGAAATACGGACCTTCTCATTTGCTGCCTGCCGGAGTGGATATGTAAATGTATAGATACCTCAAAAGTTTACCTTGGCGGCTACCCTACATACCTCCTCAACAACATCGAGAAGGCAAGCTTTGGATGGCACAGCTATGAGAGCCCCACGGTGTTTTCTTTTGCTCTATTGCGTCCGATTTTGAAGAATGGTGCTAGTGGCAAGTTGTCAGCTTTCTCTAGCTTTTGCTTTTGCTTTTTTTTTTTTTTCCAGGCCCCAGGGGACGGGGAAGGAAGTTTTTTGAGATATGGAAAGTTCCATGCTTTTACGGATACGCAGCAGAGAAATCCTCCTTGTGTCGCTTTCTGGCGACTTACATGTAGTTCACCTCAGCTCTCCACCCATGGCGGCCCCCCAAGTCGGCAAAAATACAGGCGAGTTGAGTGGGATAAGTGGGATAAAATGCGCCGATGCACCACCCTTCCGCATTGCAACTAGACCTAGAGAGCCCCGCTGGAACTACTACTGAGCGATACTCACAAAGCTTCGCAGTAATCGGAGCGTCGTATGAGGTAGTAAACTTTCCAGTTTACCCCACACCGACACCGACACCCACTAACATCTCTAGCCCCCGCCTTTGAAGGCTACAATGGGCCTCACCACAGTCCAGATGCACCCAGGCAAACGCAAGAATCCCTCCCATTCCCCGCAGCCGCTACTACTTAGCCGTTCAATTGGCTTTACCGTTGACGGAGAGGAAGGAAAGGCTTCCTACATACACACAGTACATGCTTTTACTTACATAGGGTGGACCACGTCCCTGGGCAAAGTGTAACGGTCACACATTGGTAATATCCAGCCAAACTTGAACCCCGTGACGTCCGCCCCGTGCCTGGTCCCGTTCCGGCCTTGTTTTTGGGGGCGCTCAAATTGGCCCCGAAGGGCGAGTAATACTGCAATACCGCAATAGGGAATGATAAGTGTGTTTGTGGTGGCCCTAGGTGGTGCCACAGGCAGTTATATTCCCTCTTGAGTCCCCGAAGGTCGCACCACACATGTCAATGGCGCGGGGTGATGAGGAGAAAAAACGTTTGCAGCGCAAGCTCTTCTGATACTAACGGTGACTAGAAAGATGGGTTGAGCGGGTGAGTGAGTGAGTGAGTGATTTGCTTGCTCCTCACGCGCTTTACGGCCAATGCATGCAGGAATGCAAGAGGATGCGGACCTTGGGATCAACGATGCGTTAAGAAAGACTCGGACCATACCTTTTTTTTTTCCTTTTTTTTTCCTTTTTTTTTTCTTTTCCCCCCCCTCACCTCCCCTTTTCTTCGCTCTCGCTGTCATATTTTCCTGCCCTAGTATGCTCCCATTTCGTTTGCTATGCTGTTGACAACCAGGATTTTTCATTGCTTTTCCCCCTGATGTGGCTCGGCATTTGTCACACTGGCAGCGGCAGCAGCAAGACGGGCTTGGTGTGGATGGGTGGATGGTGCACACCGACATATTATACCGCAGACCGACTGACCCCTGGCAGGAGGTTGCTTTTGCCTTCTGCCGCCAGCGTTGTCGTTGCTCGAATTGGAAGGGCGGAAGGCCCGAGTCCTGGATATATAATCCTTCTTTTAGGGACGGTGAGCTGGAGCTAGCCACCACGCTAGGTAGGTGAGCACGGGCACCTTGCATGAGAGCGTGGGAGGTCATTCTTCTCAACATGTTGACCATATTAAAAGCAGCACATCAATGCGTGTGTAATCGCACGTGTGACCAGCCGATACTACGAAGACGAGGTGTGCATACAAATGGAGGGCCCACAGCTAGCCGTACAGCCCAGATGTACATGCTGTACCTCGAAAAGCGGCCGCGCACAGGAAGACTTGCAAGGTTCAAGATCGGCCAGTCTCGTTGAAATACGTATTGCCTCTGGTCCCTTTTTGCCGTCACGCGACCTTTGTTGCCAGATGTGCCAGTCAAGCAAGCCCATGCGACGGGGAGGCGGAGCCCAGCAGCGCAATTGAGACCGGTAGGTTTCACACATTGCTTGAATGTCCTTATATTTCTCACGTTTGTTGCAGCCCTATCCAGTCTGGGCATGAACACAGCTGCTGGCAGGAGGGGAGGTTCCATGGTGCCCTCTCATCAAATGTCTGCACCTGAACCTCACAAGTTGCTGATCCACGGAATTTCATCCCGACGGCTACATGGCTGCCTGCCCAACGAATAGCCATCACCGTCGCCCGGCCTTCATCGCAGAACAGGAGAGCGAAGATGCTGTCGGAGCAAGCTCAATGCAGCGACCTGCATGCTGGCCAAAGACACTTTCTAGTACCTGGCCTTGCTGGCTTGCTAGGCTCTAATGCAGCTAATGTACAGTGATCGCGCGTGTCGAGAGGGTGCAAAAGTAAACGGGGTGATGATGATAATAAAAACCCAGGAAAATAGAACGGACAATTCATTCGACGTATAAAAGTGTAGTACTGACTAATGAGTACTCCGTACTACATAGGTAGCTGTACATACAGTATAGACGTGTGCGGTGACTGATATTACACTATCGTACCTAATATCCCGAGGCGAAAACATGGACGCATGTGGGGCTATAGCAATGGGAACTGACAAGTCACATTTCAGATCTTTCGATCCCAGCCGCCCCTGACCGACTCGACTAAACAGCACGCACCACCGCACCGCACCGCCCTTTCCTTCCCGGTCGCCAACCAGCCGACTTCTCCAGTGGCAAACGCCCAATTACAACTCGTTTCCCCCCCCATCACAGATGGACCCAACAGCCCCGGACACAGCACGGACAGAGAAAACAGATTAAGCTAGTGTGGGGACTAGCGCTGTCCCAGATACCTGGATTCGAGAAGGGAAAAGGGTAGGGCTCCGTGGAGGTCAAGGCGTGCAGTCATCCTGTCCCGGCTACGCGGTACCGAGGTCGTCTCCGGAGATGCGATCTGATGATATCAGAGCGGCGGGATGGTATGGTACAGGATAGCGGGCGGCGTGGAAAAGGCCCGGGGGGAGCCGGAGGCCTGGAAAGCCGCGAAGCTACTAGCCTGGAGGAGGCTGGAAGAATGTCTTTTCGTCGGATGGACGTCGGTGAAGAAAAGAAACACCGTTGCTCGAAGGCTATTGGCCCGCGAGTGGATGTTTTCTTGAGGTGGGTTGCGCCACCCATCCATCACTGCTTCCTTGTATCTTTGTTTGCTTGTGCCCTCCCGGTTGAACAGGCGCAGTGCTTGATGTTTGCTGCTTTTCGAGACTTTTGCAGACGGAGAGATGTTTTCGAGTGGGACAGGACGAAACTTCTTGGCTTGAGTATGTTTCCTTTATCATCCAGCCCAGAAGCACTGCACGGTGTACTTGCTGACAACAGGTCCGGTCATGACCACACCACATGGCCCGGAATACTCGGATCCAACACTGTGCTACACCGCGGAAGTTATCCTTTGTGATTCACTACTCAAGTGGGCAGTCGGGGGGGGGGGGGTTCCAAGGGCCACACGGGTTACTTAAGGCCTGGACGAAGTTTGATCTCATGCTTGCCTGCGGGATGAAAGCCAAAAAGCGCGGGAGACAGTACGAGGCCTAACGAGAGTAGACGCAAGTCACAAACGGACAAAATGAGTGCGAGCTCCAACTTCCGCGGCAAGCGGGAGCTATGTTGGGTGTGCCACTCGGACGGGTTGATGGATATGGAAGATAGGGCGGTCTTTAGAACTACTACCACAGGGGAAGATCCCAGTTGGCTCAAGACTTCATTCTGTCAACTTGGGCGTAGTCTTCATCCTAGATATCAGGACCCAAGGCTTCGCGTACCGGTGGCAAAAGAGCGAAAGGCCGCGGACTTAACTGTCTACGGGCGATGAACATGTGAATGATAATTACTGGTACACACCAATATGCCCTACCTGTAGATACGGTCATGCCATTCCTCAATCGACAAGCACCCTCTTCTTGATGGCAGCCCGGACGTATCAAGGCTTAGCCACAAGAGCCCCATGGGAGCCGACGATGTCCTCAAACTGCAGTGATGTTTGTTAACACTCCCGTCTGCGGCTACAGATTCCCACCTCTGATATAGGCTTACTGCTTGATCAAGGGATCAAGGGACTGCTCTAAAGATTCTCAAAAGAGCTCAGACACAAGTCCGGGTGCTGCAGAGTCCTCTGTTTTGCCAACGTCTAGCAGGCAAAGGCTAAGGCTCGGAGAGAAACAAACGCAACAAAATGCAAGTTTCAGGAAGACCTGTTTCACTTATTATAAGATGTTTTTTTTAGCTCCCTTGGCACTACGCAGCGATGTAGATAGGGCCCTCTGCCTTGGTGAGCCAAGCACCGACAGGAAGCTCTTCTTACACCGCCATCCTCAAGGACGTAACCATCGTTAGTCCGATATTCAGGGAAAGAGGCCGGGTGGGATAGACTTGGAGATGAATATACCACACCACTTGGGGGCCCTCTCATAGAGTGGCCAAGCTTTATGCTCTCTACCTCATTCCTTCCCACTGCCATTATCCTGTTATTTGAACATAACCAACCGTACAGCCTCGAACCGGTGATTTTGGTTGGGAAAATATTTAAACGCGGTCCTCTGTCTTCCAAGTGCTGACCTAGACCGACGACGAACCTCTCAGTGAGGTCCCTCAAAAGCAATACCGACAAGAATCCAACGTCCTGAACCAACCAAACGTGCATAGTATCTCCACTCCGCCGGGCCCTCCGACAACAGACAGCATAACAGCAGACAGCAAAGCGTCTTTCTCGCCAGTTCAGGTCATCATCAAACCTCCCATGGCTCTTCCGCCCATCTACTCGTCATACAGCTGAAGCGCGAGCACGAGACGAGCCCTACTCCAGATTCTCCTCCTTACCAGGTAGTTAGCTCCTAGAAAGCACGATCCAAACGGCACCGTGTGGGCCGAAGGTCATGTCAAAACAAGTTACAACGCAAGCGAGACACATGCCTGGCTATGCAGGCAAAGAATGTTTATCTTGTTCGGTAGCTAGGCCTAACGAAGCCAACCGTCCAGTGCTTGTGTTGGCTCGTGGTGGTTATATCTAGCTAGGTAGCCTTTGGTCTTCTGTTCCTCCGCCAAACGCGAGAAGCGCATGATTCCATCAGAAGGAGTTGGCCATTCCAAGGCTTCCTTCAAGCTAGCATCGAGTGCCCAGCAACTAATTCCTATTACGAATGCGATCGTCGGGAATGCGCTTTCCCTTAGCCCTCCAGAAATATATATATATATATCACGGTGCAAGAAGCTCCAGGATCAAAGACAAGCCTTGAAACCCCGAAGCCGCCGGAACTCCGCGAGCCTGAATCGCAGTACTTCTTCTTTCTTGTTTGTTTGTCTGCCCTCCTCACATACCCAGGGGGGTGGTGGGTGGTGGGTTCCTTGTTTTTGTTGCCGATTTTCTCCCCATTTGAACATCGATCTCAAGTTGACCGCAACTCCCGTTTCTAGGCACCCTCCCTTCGCTTCTTTGAATATGACGCTTCCCCAAAGTTTCTCCATGGATTCCCTGCTTCTTGCGCCTTGGATGTGCAGAAAACCTGTGTAAGAAAAATACACCCCCGAGGACACACTCCTGAAGAAAACATTTTACTTTTACTTTTACTTTACTTTACTTTACTTTACTAAACGCATTCCAGCGCCAATTTGGAGCAACATGGCATGTGCCTTCCTCCGCCACGCAGCAGAAATATCCAAAACTACCTTTCCCTCCATCCACACGGGTCGGAATTCGCAGCGTCGACTATCCCAACCCACGATTCGGGATCCACCACCTATGTAGGCAGCTGCTGTAGCCTGTCTATGCGGAAAAAATCCCCCCAGCCCTCCCTTACTCGACGGCGATTTTGCAAAGGTTTTAATACTGCAGTTCCGCAAAGCAAGAAAGAAAGAGTGAAAAAAAAAAATTTATATGCCCTCGAGAAGTAGGTTGCTACCGCTGAGTCTTCCCCGCATGTTCAAATTTACCTTTTCATATAGCTATCCATTATACATCTATGTTATAGTTACGAGTTGAAAATCCTCTCCCATTCCTCCCATCCTCATTCCATCCCCACACACCTAGTTCCAAGCTTTCAAATCCGATCCCAGCTCTCACTCTTCGTGCTCGAGCTACCTACGCTGGCTGCCTGGCGGACACTACATAGTATATCTCGAAAAAAAGATGTGAGCCAATCGATCCTTCTTCCACTGCTTCTTCCAGCCCCCCCCCCCCCCATGGTGGAGGTAGAGCATTCTTCTAATCTCTTCCGCGCTCTCTCTCCTTCCACCCTCTTAAACCTCAAAAGTCTCTAGCCTGTCGTCCCTAACCTCTCATCTCTACCCTCTCTACCTTTTGCCCCCCCCCAAACTTTGGCAGGTAGGCCAACAAGACAACTTGGGTCCATAATCAAGGTCTAGGCCATCAGGCCAAGCAATGGCTATGCATAGATTAGACCGACAGTATCATATATGACCACGACATCGCGAGCATCCTTCCTTCCTTCTCTACCCCTATCCAGCCGTCGTCGACTTTATCTGGATCTTCAGTCAGACCTCCGCATATCTCAAGGCTCATGATTCATTCCCACGGACAGTACCCGAAACACCATCGGGTTGGACTACATCAGTGCGTTTGCATAAATCAAACCTAGCAAGCCAAAAGG
Source organism: Zalerion maritima (assembly GCA_022664585.2). Classification (NCBI taxonomy): domain Eukaryota; kingdom Fungi; phylum Ascomycota; class Sordariomycetes; order Lulworthiales; family Lulworthiaceae; genus Zalerion; species Zalerion maritima. Next base: position 49,343 of record JAKWBI020000102.1, on the reverse strand, counting down.
GTTCAGTTCCTTCGACGCTAACGTCGGCGTCAGGCACACGGCACGGCACGTTAGTACCAACTAGCATCCACCCGCTTAGACTCCACCGGGGTATAATGTTGAGAAAAAGACTCTTAAGTAGAGGCTGGTAGGAAAAGGATGAGAAACCTAAGCTTCATGTCTAATCAGTACTCGCCTCTTCAAGTATTATCCTTCTCGCATGCAGATAGGTGCATGGGTATATCTGCACTATTATACATTTCGTCACATGAAACCTTTCACCGCCATGGTACCTGGGATATTAGTCGGTGAGCGGGCATCAATGCTTGCACCAGACACAAACTCTACGTGCAATTGCACACGCCACCACTACTACAGGACCGGCCGGCCGGGGGGGGGGGACATTAGAACCATACACCCATACACACAACATCGCTGACGAGATTTGTTGGGCATTCGGTACTTTTGGTTTGTCTTTCATGACCACTTTAGGGTCGCTGCATTGTGTCTCATCTTTCTACGTGAGATCACCTAGTAGGTGCTAAAAACAAGTAATGCCCGAGACGTCAAACCCCAAATGCTTCCGGTTACTAGACCCGAGTGCGTGGAAAATATTTTTGTTCAACCGCAACCTTAGTGAGCGGTCATGGCACGCCTGCGGTCCCTCTCCTCAGCAATGGAGAGCTTGACACCCTTAAGCTTAGGCAGCGAGATCCAGGGCTTGTCTTGGCCAATGACAAAAACGTTGCTCTCACGGGTGGCGAAACTGTTATCAATGGCGTCTTTGATGTGGACAATGTTGAAACCTCCATCGTGGCGCTCACGGTGAGTGATAACACCAACACGACCCATGTTGCGACCACCAGTAACCATGACGATGGCACCAGTGTCAAACTTGATGAAGTCAGTGATCTTGCCAGTGGCAAGGTCAATCTTAACAGTGTCGTTGACACTGATCAGAGGATCAGGGTAGCGGATACTGTATCACAAATACGGCAGACGTTAGTAAACTGGGATAGCGGGATGGCACTTACAGCCGTTGTCTCAATGCTTGTGAGTAGTAGTGGCATCTTCGTCATGACCTTGGCGGCTATAATAGCAGCCCGAGAGTGTTGTGTAGAGACTGTCTCTCTCAGAGTCGGGAGGGCAGAATACACCGAGACGTGCTGTCTCTAGTATGAATGCATGATTCCCGGCTCTCAAGACTACTCCCTCCCGGGGTTGCAGGTGGGGGCCACATGACATTCTCACGGAGCTTCAAGGCTTGGGCAATCATCCTACATAGGCTACCTACCAGGTCGCCCAGAGACAACCCACAGGTAATTTCCCAGTGATGTTTCATGATCGTTGCCCGAGTCTGTTCGGCTGCCCGGAGAAGTGCCTTCGGTCTTGACGAAGAGACACGAAAACCCAAAGCTTGATCCAACGACTGAAAGATGTCTGACAGAACAGTTTTGTGGCAGAGACAAAACTCACGTTCGCGCATCATGCGTAACCAAGAATGGGATTCCGCCCTTGCCAAGCTGGACGCGCTTGACCTTGCCGAGCTTGTACTCAGCCTCCTCAGCTTGGATGCGGTGGACGGTGAAGCGGCCCTTGGTGTCATAGATGAGGCGAAAGTGCTCGCCAGTCTTGTCGACGGTGATGACATCCATAAAGCCGGAGGGGTATGTGACGTCGGTGCGGACCTTGCCATCGACCTTGATAAGGCGCTGCATCATAATGGCCTTGGTCTCGCGGTAGTTGAGGGCATACTTGAGGCGGTTGCGGAGGAAGACGATTAAGGGCATGCAGTCGCGGAGCTTGTGGGGACCTGGCGAGGGGCGGGGAGCATAGGTACCCGACAGCTTGTCGAGAAGCCAGTGCTTGGGTGCGCTGAGGCGCTTCTGATGCTTCTTACTGGAAAGGCGTTAGCAATTGGTTTTTCCCTCTCGGGTAGAACCCCTCTCCATCTCTCTCATAGAGTGGGATTAAGGCATGCGAGCTAGTCTTCGACTTTCGCCTATCTGGCTGGCGGCCCATGGCGGGAACAGAAAGAATAGGCAGAAGAAGAGACTTACGGTCCACGGCCCATCTTTGCAGTTTGTTGTTGATTTGGTGATGTTGTTGGAAGATGAAGTTTGAGGTTGGTGTTGTGTTGTTCTTCCTGTGCCTGGAGAAAAAAGTTCAATGCTAGGTGGTTTTCGTGGGAGTGGTGCTCAAGCTGTGGGACCGTGAATTTATTGCCCTAACTTTTCAACGCCGGAAGTGTGATCACATGATGATTATATGATAAGGTGACGAATCTTGGCAATGTGGCCCATGTGCTAGGATAAATATCAAGGTTCAGGCTTTGTCATCCTAATTCCTTCTGCTCCTGTCCGGCACACCCCCACATAGGCCACGAGGTATTAATTGATAGAGCACCGCAGCAGCTCGCAAGAGACAGATCCAGCCAGGTAAATGTTTACTCTTTCCATCGTCTGCAAGAACAAGCCAACGCGACCTGCATGTAATACTATTTGGGTTCCCACAGGAAGATTTTGAACCACAAAATAGCAACTGTGAAATAAGCCTCGAATCAGGTTTGAATAGTCAGCAAACAATTCCCATTCCTATCATAGACCGGCAGTGAAGCCGATATGCACTGCCAGCGCTTGCTGTGGTCCCCCTATCTACCATGATTTACTGGTACAAAAAATTATCCATAACAATCATTCCAAGCGCCTCATCCTATTATGAGTCCGAATTTCGAGCAGAATAAATTGCGCAACACTAGTCGGCAGAGACAAACGTTTTCAGGTTCCATATCCCAGGTCCTCCATCCATTTTGAACCTGTACTCCCATGCTCTCATAAAAAAGAATTCCCTGACGGCGTATCCATTCTTCGGTCGAGGGGTCGTGTCGCTCCCGTCGCAATCATGTTTTTTTTTTGTGTATGTGTTCCGCACTTTATATTAAGATCCACAACCTTAACTCTCTCGAGTCTTCAAGCAGGGCTTCTAAATCAAATGTCTCTGTCACCGAGCATAAAATGGAAGGCGGAACATGATTGGTGTTAATGGTAATGGGGTAAAGAACGGGGTGGTGCGGATCGAGAAGCTTGCGCCTCGTACATCATACGTAGAGATCGATCCCAACACCCCAACGTTTCGGGTCGTGTGTGGGAAGCATTGACACGAGAAAAGGGTTCTAGTGATTTGAGTTCAGCCAAATGCACGTCTGTCGTTATAGTCATTTCGGTTCGGGGGGTGGGGGAGAGGTAGACCGCTGGCAGGAGAGGAAGACGCTGACGGAACATTGATGCCGCCTTGTTTGGGTGGATCATTGTTCACCTGGGAGTCGTCAAGGAGCAGGCGTGAGATGCCCATATCGTTGTTAAGACTCGACATGGATGGGGGAGCAGTGAGGGTGTGGGTGGGCTCTCCCCAATCCACCGGCCCCGATGAGGGTTGATCGTTTTGTGGGTAGGGCCATTTTGGCATGTCCTCTCGGGAATTGGAATGGTTCAGAGATGTCAGCGAAGTCGACGACCGAGAAAGGTTCAATGAATGATCGACCGGCATGCTGATGGACGGTTCCAGAGGCCCGCACTTGCCGGCATCCTTGAGTTGTCCAGACTTGGTAGAGTTGAAAAGGTCTGGCCTCTTGTTGCGAAGACGATCGCGGAGATCAGTCGCCTGTCGGTTAGAAAGATGGAACGTTGGGTCTCGTTGAATCTTGGTCCACTGCGGGCCATACTTTTGGAACCCTTCGAGAATTTCCTTGTCGTCCTTTTCCGAGAAAGGCCTTCGCTCACGTCGATGAGACTTTTTGAACGGCGTGTGGATCCCTAACTCTGCCAGATCATCCATGTTCTTTCGATGGGCTCTACTCTTTCGAGACTTACCCGCCGGCAAGGAATCACTGGGGGATTCCGGGTTGTTTGGAGAGGGTTTCTCAGGCTCAAGAATGCTCTCAATCTGAAGCAGGCCAGGAGGTAGCGGTTTGGGCTCGGATGGTGGTGCTATAGACAAGGTTGGTGACTTGTATTTCTCCTTGTCTTTCTTGCTCCTGAGCTCCTCAGGACAGCATGTACGAAACCGGTCCTTCAAGTCACCTGCAGTTCTATCATTGAACCTGAATTGTTGGTCATCAAGGATGTCTGTCCACCTCCCGACCCCATGCTTGTGGACGCCAAGAAGCAGGTGCTTTGTTTCCTCTTCCGACCATTTGCGCCTCGGCTTCGCAGCCCTTCGTTTGACTTTCCCGGCGGCAGTGGCAGTGGCATCTAGCGGCGTTATCGGGGAGGTTGTAGCCGAGTTATCCTCGGACCGAGTAGGGAATTCTCTCAGCATGCCCATATGGACAGCCTCTGGGTCATTGAAGGAGCTCGACGAGATTGGAGGAAATATGGCGGCATTTGGGGGAGGCTCGTGTAGACCATTGATGATTGGGGGCATGTGGACCGTGTTTGCCGACTTTTGCTTCTTTAGCGGATGAGGGAGCTGGGGGAAGTCTTCTTTCCCCGTGAGAGCATGGTGTCGCTTCTTGGAGGACAGGTCTTCGTTGCTCTCGGTATGTTCATCGCGGAGTCTTCGCAGAGGTTGGTGTGTTGAGGAGCTCGTCTCGTAGAAATCGACGTCATCATCGAGGATCATGCGCAGCGAATTTGTTCTTTCAACAGTGGGGTATCCATCTTCCCTTTTCGTTACCAGCTTGCTGCTGGCAGGTGCAGACAAGGGTAGGGGTTCATCGTGCTGTTGTTGGCGGTAGAGACCGGGAAATGGAGGTTTGCAGGCGAGTTTGAGGCCTGGAACGGAGCCGTCCCCTCCCCTTCGACCGGCATCTGGCTCGAGGGGCAAAGGGCGCACCTGTGTCTTCGGGTATGCTACATCGTGCAGCGGAGGAAGGCTAGAATGCGAGAGGTGTGGGGACTGCGACTCGTTGAGCAGATGGATGAGCCGTGGCTCGATGGTGGCCATCGTGGAGCAATTGTGTCGGGTGGTGCATTAGGAATCAGAACAAAAAGAGGGATACAAACAAAAACAGAAAGAATAGAAAACGGTGGGACGGGACGGGAGAGGGGGAACGGGAAATCGAAATATGGGGGAGGGGGGAAGGGGGAAAAGAGAAGAAGAAAAATAACGAGAGCCTCGAAAGAAGGCGAAAGGAAACAAGTTCGCAACCTGACTTTTTGCTGGTGGTTTGCAAGAAAAAAGAAGAATTAGAAAAAAAGAATATTTGGGGCGGGCCAGAAGGAGGTGGAATAGGAACAAGGTGACAAAAAACGACGTGAGGCACATGCAGCAGCAACTATACATCAGCTCGGTTGCGGCCATGTTCTGCGCTGTCGGTCACTTCGCCGGGGCCTTTCAATGGGCAATTCTTAACCTTTGGTTAGGCCTTGTTCTTTGCCCCCTCGCCGTATCCACAGCCCCCAAGCTCGCTTGCGGCCAATCGAGAGTGCGGTGGGTGTCTGTAGGTACTAACTACCCAGGGCAGTTTGGGGGGGGGTATTGAGGAAGGAAAGAATCCTCGAGTACAGTGGTGGGTGGCGCCATGCCACCAACAGTGTGCTAAGACATTGGACATGGGGTGTGGATTAGAACATGTACCTGCTCGGGTATGTTCCTGCAAAAAGATACAAGCTGATACACGTGATGCTGTAGCGATTCTAGCAGCCAGCACGGTGGGGAAATGGCATCCAATATCAATCCCAGCCAGCACGAAATGCAAGACCAAAGCCATTGTCTTCAGATTACATCAACCATCAACAATTTACAACCAGCGCCGGCCTGAGGGGTGTGCAGTGATTCTCATCGGGCTTCGCAAACCCAAGCAAGACATGAAATGGCGGGCTGGTAACGTTAATGTTTCTCCCCAACTTTTTCTTCCCAACTTCCCCAACTCGTGCGTTAAACCTTCCCTCGCCTTCAAACCATTGACATCCTTACTGTCCTGTAGGGAGTGCATTTGAATTTGCGTGCAGATCAGGTACCAAGCATTGCACCACCGTATGTACCCATTCCCGTTCGGCTGTTAGATGCAGCCCTTCTTCTTTTCCCAATCACAGCCTGAACCATCCTCGAGGTCCTCTCCGTTGATGCCCATCATATTTCTGCATATTTCTGCCTTGTTGGGTTTCGCATGAGGTGTGTAGCACTTGACGACGCTCATAGCGAGGGGTTTATCCGCTCCGTTTGTAATCCGATCTATTCAGATCGAGTCCATACCCCAAACTACAAGAGTACATCTACAATACCAGAGTAACTACCTGAGCACTTCCGACACGAAATTTTGCTTGCAGAATCCGGTCCCGAAACTGTCGTCGCGGCTGTTATTGAACCCCCGCCCTTGGTATTCATTGTTCTTTTGCAGACTACAGTACGTAGTTGGTTTTGGAGACCAAAGAGACGGTCCACTCACCAGTGGCTACCCCCATCCATCCCACCCCTCCGAACGGTGGCGATTGGTGTTCGCTAGGACGCCTCCTTTTTGTTCTTTGACTCTTGTGCATGATGGCCTCCTCTCTGCCGCCCTTTCCCCGTGCCGTCTTCACCACCATCGAACCAATATCTTTGTATGTACACCGGTCTCCTCTGGCCTCATATTCCCGCCCGGCCTGTCAGATCCAAAGTTAGTAACACACGTGCAAATCGGCGAGGTAAAGAGTTGCTGGTGGTGTGGCACCTTTCATCTCCCCCGACTGGTTCATCTCGGAGCAGATTGCACGACATGAGGCTATTCACCAAACATCCGACAATGCCCGGTTGGTGGCTCTCCAGCTAGGGAATGCTTATTTGCTACTGTGCATGCTTGGGATCGCCATCCTGTCCACGACCACCGAGATCAAGGTAGTCCGTGGCTACCTCTTCACCCTGTGGGCGGCAGACATTGGGCACATTGGCGTCACCTACTTCATGCTGGGGCATGCGAGATTTACGGACCTGGCCAGCTGGAATGCCATGACGTGGGGTAACGTGGCAGCAACTGTAAGAAATCGCCGTTCCCCGTATGGCTGTCGCAGTTAGGCCTCAAAACATGACCTACAGGTCTTGAATGTAAGTGAAAACTGACAGTTATTTATGCGACCAGGCCTTCTTATTCCTGACGAGGACCGCATACTTCCTGGGCCTCTTTGGGCAGGACCGCATTCCAGACAAGCCAAAGAGGCTATAGGAATGGCCTTCTATAGAAATTTGTCGAGGCTCTTTGTTAGTTGTACTACTCTAGTCCGAAAACATGCATTTGGGAATATCTCCAATGGCTGCTTGCTTTCCACGTTGACAACCAGCCTATGTCGTATAGTATTTCAGAATTTATAGATTCAAGAGTTGCTCTCGGATACTGAATACACCGTCGCCTTTTCAGCCCCGGCCTCCCCGTAGGATCCTCTTACACAATAAATAGCAGTGTAGTAGCGACGCGCAGTGTATTCTGAGCTGGAAAACATCGGCCTATCTTCCTATCCTGATCATACTTGTCAACGGGGTCGCTTAAGTGTGACTAATTGAGCTGGTATTAATAAAAGAAGAGGCTTGGTTTATCATCCCCAGCCTGGTCCCCGGGAATATATCCAGTTTATGTTTTAATTATCAGTCTATTGAACATGCTTCACAGTGGGGGTGCGCATGGTGTTACAGCAGAAGGTTACCGCACGGATAATTCAGACTATAATTTCTGCGCTTGATATGGGATGTATCCATGCCTGCTACGTAACCCGTTCATATTGTTACTAAGAGCTCCGTATCCAAGTTACAGAGAGGGAAAGACAGGCGTGCCCTAGCTCGGTGCAACAACGAATTCCAGTACAAATGGACGTTAGTTGTGCTTTTTTACAGTGTTCCCTAGAAACCTTCTGATGGCCCGCGATGAGACGCTTAAATCCGAGCTAAGACCGTGCTGCACATTGATAAGCAGCCGCCACTATCCGTACCCCGCCAGGCGTTTGTCGTCACTGCGCAAGTCGGAGAACGATGTTTAGCACGCGACAGGACGACAAGGTGAATGCCAAAGTTCAACTTCTTTTATTTTCCAACGGGCGAAAGATTCGCCTGTCATCTACTTGAATTCCATTTGATAACACGACAACTTTGGTGTTGTTAATCCCGGTGCATCAATCCACAGACCCAGTCTCCTGGTCCATAAGACGTCAGCTGTATCAAGATAGCCCCCACAATATCTCTAGAGCTTCCTTGACAGCACAAATCTACTTCATATTCCAAACAACTGGATATTCTTATTTACTTTCACTTTACTGTTTTTTTCTTTTTTACGACACCACCTCGACACATAGCTTCCATTGCTGTCTACTGTGAGATCTGACAATGAATCCTCGCTTCAACGAGGAAGAGGAGGACGAGTTCTTCGACAGCCTAGAGACCCACCAGCACATGGATGAGAGCGAAGATGACGCAGAAGACCCCGATTATGAAGAGAACGAGTACGGTCATATAAATGTGGATAGCGACCACAACGACGACGACGACGACGACGACGACATGGAAGATGACGGTGATGAGGATGAGGAAGGCTATTTGCATCATGGCGACCCCGATGAATATGGAGGTAAGGCTAATCACCAAAGAGCATGGACACGCCACCCACCCCAGATTTGACAAGACTAGGACTAACTTGTCTCGGAAGGCGGCGATCTGGAGGTTGAGTTGATAATGCAACCAAACGATGGCAACGTAGGAGGTATTGATCAATCTTTTCATTCCCTGTCGCCTCTGCCATGAGAGCTGATAGGTTGCTGACACCCACATGTTTAGGCGGCGCCACACGAACGGCAAGGCTATCCGCTCGGCAAATATTAGCTCTATTTAACGGCGGCGATCTCCAGGACATCTTGTTGGGCACTGAGGGCATCGAAGATGACGGAGACTGGGGATTCGGTCGTCGTCGGAGACACACACCTCCAGACCCAAACAGGTTTCCAGGCGTTCCGAGCGAACGGGGAACTGAACTGATGACTTCGGGCGTGTTTGGAGTGATAAACAATAAGGGATCACAGAAACGCAGGCAGATAAAGCAGAGTCGAGGTAGTCGTTACTACCAAGGGACACCAAAAAATACACTCCCGAGGCGGCTTCTCGAACGGGAGCTAGCACTCGGAGATTATGCCGTACGGCATGTTAATGAAGGAATGATGGCACAATACCTCATTCCATCACAAGAACCAGAGATGATCATTAACTATGACGAACCAGCGTACTCGGGGCAGTTCTCCGATGATGGAAACTTCTTCTTTGCGTGCGTTAAGGATTTCCAAGTACGCATGTACGACACATCGAACCCTTACAACTGGAAGCACTACAAGACAGTTCACTACCCAGGGCAGGGTCATTGGACTCTCAGCGATGCCTCCCTCAGTCCCGACAACATGTGGCTGGCATACACAAGCTTGTGCGCCCAAGTCGCTTTGGCACCGACCGACCCGAAGGACACTGGAGATCCATACTTCCTAAACCTAGGATCCAATCCAGGGGCAGGGCGTAGGCCGCGGGAATTTCGAATATACTCCATACGCTTCTCCGGCGACGGACGAGAACTAGTGGCGGGTACCAGCAACGGGGGGATGGTAGTCTTCGATATCGAATCACGCATAGCCCTCCACCAAGTGCGTGGTCACGAGGACGACGTGAACGCGGTGTGTTTCGCCGACTCCACATCTCCACATGTTCTATACTCCGGATCCGACGACAGTACCATCAAAGTATGGGACAGACGTTCTATGGCGGGTGAGCGACCCGCAGGCGCGTTCGTGGGGCACATTGAGGGCATTACCTACGTCGACAGCAAGGGTGATGGCCGGTATATCCTTTCCAACGGGAAGGACCAAACGATGAAGCTCTGGGACCTGCGCATGGCTATGTCGAGCGAAGATTTCGACTCAAAGCGACCGCAACGATGGGCTAACAGCAGCGGATTCGATTACAGATGGGGCCACTACCACGAGGATAACTGGATGCCACATCCTGACGACAACTCGGTCGTCACCTTCCGTGGACACAAGGTTCTTCAGACCCTGATACGCTGTCACTTCTCACCGGCCGGAAGCACCGATTCTCGTTACGTCTACTCTGGAAGTCACGACGGGAAAGTCTGGATTTACAACATGGATGCGACCGTTGCTGGAATCATGGACGTGAAGGGGGCGACCAAAAACACCAGGCCCCGCCACTCTGGAAGAAACCCGAGGTGGGAGACATGCGTCCGCGATGCTAGCTGGCATCCTCACGCTCCAATGATAGTCGGTACGTGTTGACCCAACATCTAGGGTTTATACGCTGAATCGACAACACTAACCCTCTCTTCTTCAACTCTATAGCTTCTGCCCTCAATGGCTGGGACCAGGACTACGGCACCTGCAGCGTTCATTCGTACAACGAGGCTCCTGACGACGACGCCAAGCCCAAGATGGGTGTCCGGGTTGACGACAAACTGAATCCGAGCCCCTATTACCATCTTGACCTCGAGCCGGGCTACAATTCGAGGGCGTTTTATCCATAGCTGGTTGGTCGATCTTGGAGGCCGCGCATTACAATCGATTTGAAGATGGGGCCGACCCGAACCAATGCGAAGTGCATCCATTTCGCAACGGCAGAAGCACACGATATGGCCGGCGTACATCTAGGCTGGGATGGATGGACGAATGCAATCACGCATGTGCGAAGACAATATGATTAACTATCCGTACACTGTTCTAATAAGGAACGCCACACACTAGGGATGATTATTTATTTTGTTGGTTGTACAAATATTTCTTGCTTCGGACACGGGTATTCTTGACCTGGTAATCATGTAAAGATAGTTGGTGTATACAGGGAGAGCCCTGCTTAGTTTTCCCGACACCCGTGTTCCCATGGATGATATTTTTGACTGCTCTTTGTTCGTTTTGCCATCCATTTCCACACCACCAGATGCCAGAAACTCCTGTGTACTGCAAACGCGTCCTAGTCGGTCGCTTGTTAATAGAGAGGCAAGCGCAACGACGAAATGGATATCAATGATGACGAAATCCCAGAAATTTGGATGCCCAGCCCATTTTGAATGCTCCTAGCTAAAACTAACTCGCCGTAGCCACTGCATCAAAGTCGCAAATGAAATATGATTGGCAAGGGAATTGATCGATTATGCGCTGCCGACGAGAATCTGGTTTACCGGGATGTGGACTAGGTGGTTGAACAATGAGAGAAAAATTAGCTATAAAATTATGGAGGCATCGTCAAGTCGGAAGGGGAAAGCTCATGACGTTGAGTAGGGACGCGAGACGTACCAAGCTTAACGAGGTAGCCGACGGCTCCCATAATAAGGAAGCCGACACCGACGGCTTGGCAGATCTTGAGGAATTCTTTGCGGTCGGCTACAGGAACGGAGACACATTGTTAGCTACTATATCCTTTCCAACCATCTACGAAACCAATTCCTGCACCCAAGGGCATCCATCCTCGGGGCGAACGGGAATTGAGGAGGACGCAGGAACAAGCCAGCCGGTGGAGAAACTCACGCTTCGTGCAGCGGTTCATGAACTGAGTTCCATCCTTGATGAATTCCTTGGGCATATCAAGGACCTCTTGCATAGCGTCGGACATCTCGACGGTATTTGGGTTGCTTGATTCGTGTGGTGTTCGGTGAGTATAGAAAGGTCGTGGTAGAGATATAAGACTGTGGGGCGCACAAGACTCCGACCGGGGAAACCAGCAAATTGAAATATTAATTGGTGTCTGTTCGTTCAAGAAGGGAATGTGAATAGGAGAAACCGTTGGAGTCGATGGGTGAGTAGCAGACGGGACAGCAGAAGTAAGTATAAAAAAAAGGTGTGATTTAAACAGGTGTCGCGAACGATCCAACGTGAAATTAGAGTAGCTGGTTGCTGTTAGTTGCTGCTGCCACTTCCGCTCCCCTAAAATTGACCCGCTGGCGGAACAGGCAATCAAGCCACATTGCCCAAATTCTGGCAGGAAGAGATGCGGGATCTGGCCCCGCCGGACGCACGTGATTGGGCCTCGGGTTTCGGCCAGGCCAGGCATGTAGTCTGACCAAGCTCAGCTCAAAACAAGGTATCTTCACGATAAGGTACTCTACTTAGGCCGATAAGGAACACAAAAATGTGGAGTTGTGAAGGTTCAGATGTACCATTCTCAGAAGAAACAGGCTCTGATGGGAATACTTATCTTTCTCCGCTCCTTGCTCCATCCCTCGTCAGCCTTGTAACGCCCCAATTCAAACCTCCACCGCACACCAGCTAACTGCCATTTTTCTTTCCTTTCTTTTCACATTCACCTCTCACTTAACTCTAAGCGAATCCCTCCATCGACTGCCTTTTCGTGACAGCCGTCTTCACTAGTTCTGACCCCTTCTTCCCATCATCCGTAACTTATCCTGAAGTCTCTCTTCGGTCTGAAGTCGACAACCGCGACCGCGAATTTCGCGACCTAGCCCAACCGCTCGCACCCGTGGCAATCACCAACACCATCCCGTTAGCTCGGACTTGGGGTTCACCCATCCCATCCGAACTCTCCACCACGAGGGATCTCTTGTTCGCCTTCTGCAATTGGTCTTGGTGGTCTCCGCGGTCACTAACCCTTACTATCCACAGCCAGCCAGCCTCACCTCCTTGGGCACTGGAATTTTTTATCGACTGGGACGTACCAACCTGACAACCTCGGTTCCTCGCTACAGAGCACTAAGCTTGGCCTCGGGATACGGAAAAGGGAGAAGGGAGAGAAGTCAACTGAACAAACCAAGGGTCTTATACTTCGGCCTTGTGTATCAATCCAAACAAGGAGAATCTCAGTCTTCGGAGTCCATTTTTCTGGGACCTGACCTGGCCTGCCTGTAGCCTGTACAATAACCCTCAGCCGGCGAAGAAAATCAAGCAAGAAAAGGAGCACTCAAAGAAACTCAAACCACGGCCAGTTACTGTTCGATAGGAGAGTACGGGCTGAAAGCACAGAGCTTCGTCCATCTCGCACCTCATCAACCAGCCCTATTTTTACTTGAGAGTTTGAGGGCCTCGGATTCTGTTGCACTACCTCACAGAGGGCTACGTTTTGTTTTGTCGGGATTTCTGGAGTGTACGTATTGCAGACTCTCTCCGCATGCTTTTTTTTTTTGCTTCGTGTTTGTTATTGCAATTTTTCTTCCTTTTTTTTTCTTTTTTTCCTCCGTTGTCACCCTCCTGCCGGCTCGCTTCCTGGTTGTTGGCGCCGTTTGCGGTCGTTCTTTGTCTTCACAGTCGGTCTTCAACTGTCCGGCAGTTGGAAAGAAGGAAGCAGCGGCAAAATGGAGAACAACATCATGTTTGGAGAACTTCACCCGCTGATCATTTTGGGCATGGATGCCACAGGCACTTACCAGTCTCCTGTAATTCTGAACAGTAGCAGACGCTCTCAAATAGACAGCGAAGAAATATTTACCCAGTCCACACAGGCTCCTGGCCCCTAAACTGAGGGTCGCAGCCCCTTTACAACAGCGGCAACCGCACCAACAATATCAAGACACCCAGCTCAAAGTCCACGATTCTTCCCTCGAACACAGAAGCAATGGCCGACGAAGAGTTCGAGATCGATATCTACGGAGACGGTGGCGATATCCAAAACGACTCCAAGAACGATAATAACAATGCATTCGACTCGAACAACGCTATAGATGTGTCGGGCTCGGGCGCAGACTATGATGACCACAGCCAGGACATGCAGACTGACCACAACCCCACCCCGATACAGAATACTACGACAAGCCAGGACACGAAGCCACCACAAGGCGTCAAGCGGAAATCAGACTCGGATGACAGGCCCATTGACCCTGGAGCGACAACTGCCTTACTTATCTCGGATCTCAACTGGTGGAGCACGGACGAGGACATTCGTGGCTGGATCCGTGAGGCTCATTGCGAGGAGGAGCTGAAGGACATAACATTCAGCGAGCACAAGGTGAACGGCAAGAGCAAGGGGTAAGTTTTGCGCCTGCAAATTTTGTATCTTCATGCAAAGCAGGCCGCTTGCGTTCAAATTTGTGAGGCACTACTAACCAGTCTCCCATAATAGCCAAACATATGTTGAATTCACATCACAGCAAGCCGCAACTGCATCAAAGCGTCATATCGACCAGAGCGCCGAGTCATCGTCACAACCAGGCCAGAAGCGCCATGCCGTAATTTACACGTCACCATCACAGAATCCGTTCAAGACACTCCCAAAAGATGCCCCAGCTCGTGCTAAACAGCAACAGGATGGTAACCGCAACTCATCAGGGCCCATATTCCATGGTAACCATGAAGGCGGCAACCGCGGCAACTTTGGTGGTGGTGGTGGCGGCGGCGGCGGTGGCGGTGGTGGTGGTGGTGGAAACTACCGGGGTGGTAGATTCAATCGCGGAGGCATGAACAATCACGGAGGAGGTTTCAACAATAGAAACTTCTCCGGAAACAACAACATGGGCGGCGGCGGCGGCTTCAACGGCGGCGGCATGGGAGGAGGCTTCAACAATAACATGGGTGGTGGTGGTGGTATGAATATGACTGGTGGCTTTGGTTTTGGAGGCGGAAGAGGAGGCATGAGTGGTAATATGCGCGGAGGCCCCGGAATGCGCGGAGGCCGCGGAGGCGGTGGTGGGGGCGGCAGCCTCGGTGGCGGGATGAATGGCATGATGGGGGGTATGGGGCCGATGAGCGCAATGGGCATGGGTGGTATGCCTGGTGGCATGGGTGGGATGAACATGATGGGTGGCGGCATGGGTAAGTTTCTTTGCATCCGAAACACGCCTTAAGAGGTACCGGATGAGTTGGCGAAATGGGATTACATGAGAAGCCCTTACTGACATTGTTTCGACTTCACAGGCTTTAATGGCATGAACGGACCCTTCGGTGGACCTCCATTCTTTGGCGGTGGCGGAGGAAACTCTGGTGGGCCTAACGAGTGGCAGAACCCCCACGGAGCCAAGAGACAACGACCGGAATAGGAATCTGGCCAATCTTCGTCACAAGCCTCAACATCGCCAGGCCCACGCAATAGGAACCATCAACGATACAACAACCAGCCGCGGTCCCCTAGGAGAGGCGGCGGAAGAGGTGGTGGCGGTGCCTTACATGGCTTCATGACACCTTTTAGCGCGCACAACATGCAGCGAGCCTACGAGATGTTCTTGCAGCAACCCCGGAACCAGGGACTATCTCAGGGTCAGCAGGGCCAAGATCAGGGCGCTTCTTCTGGGAGTAGAAACGGGGGCAACAGATCTAAGGATCCTGTTCAGAGTTTAAACGGTAGTGGTAGTGCTAGGCTCCGGGATTCTACCTAGAGTAGATGGGTTGTCATCCATGGATTCCACTACCCCGGACTGTTATGGATGAGAGAACCCCGGGGGCGCTGGGGTGTTCAACATTAGTGGTTTCCTCTCTTTCATTTCCTCTGACATTTCTGGCTTAGCTGTGTGGTTGGCGGTGTTGGAGAGGTTGCGATGGGTTTTTTCTTTCTTTCTCTCTTTTCCATTTCTTTTCCTTTTCACTAAAGTTGCTGGATTGCTAAATTACTCAATTGCGGAATTGCTTGAGGGGTGGCTAGATGGGGATGAACATGGGGCTTGAGAATTCACATCTCGAAAGTGTACTCTCTCGTGTAATCTGCGAAAATGAGGAAGACAAAGAAATGAGCAGTGAAAGAGGAGCCAGTTTGTTTCGAGTATGAGAAGAACGAAATTCAAAGCACCTTGTACCATCATTACTATTTATGTCTTTTATTAGTATCATACTATCTCGGTTCTTTTCTTGCATTATTATGACTTGAGCCTTCCGAGCAGTAGCCATTTTCTGTATTCTTTATCTGTATACGTATTTGCAGTTTAGAGCTTGAGTCTTATGTGTGGTAGTATGCATATTGCTTTAATCATTGATATTTTTACATGGGTATATGATTATTATTTATATTTTTTTAGTTGCTTTTAATGGCGATGGTGATTTATCTATGGTGTACGAGTAAACCGGCGGTGTATTTATCATACGGATATATATTTAGAATGACTGGGTATTAAATATTTCATGGTATTTTTTTCCCTTATTCTAATGTACTGTGGTTTATAAATCCTTGTATCCGATGAGCAGTTCCAGCGCCACTTGTTTTGTTTTATCACCAACATCCCTTTGGTGGTTAGCTTGTGGACAAAGGCTGGAGCAGATTCGATGATCCTTGCTCTCTCTCTCTCTCTCTTTTTCTCGCAAACAGACTCTCCCCTTTCGTGTGTATGTCCGAAATCAATCTTTCCTCCAATAGCTCTGAAACGCAGTATCGAGTTCGCCCGAGCCACAAACCAAATCTTGTGTAAATTACGAGGGTGGGAGGGACGAAAGGAAGGGTGTCATGTCTCACTCACGGGCTTTCCACCTCTACCAGCGACGACAACACTGCACGAGTAGCGGTGATGCTCAATTTGCTGTACCCTGTTGGGACACTATCAACTTAATTTCGTAGTCGTCTTGGCCACCATTGGCCGTCTTGTCCCTCTTGTATAGGTACTAGCATCGGCACTGGGAACAGGTCCGGAGAGGAATTTGGGGTTAAGGGTCTACCTGCCTACTCACCTACCTCAGTACCTAAGGAGAGTGTGATGTCTCGTGTGTGCAGCCCGCGCCCGTACATGTTGTCATGAGGGACTTGCTGTTCCCTTTCAATCGATATTACCGCGATATAGTCCGATAGGGGGGAATATCGGAGAAGCCCTTTGTGCATGAATAGTCGCCGCCCCAGGTAAGCCTAGTTATTGTGATTGATGAACAGAGATATAAGTGTCCGGGCCCTCCACTCAAGTTCGGAGCCGCTACCCGCCGCGGTGGGCATTGCAGCACACGCGGCCCGACTTCCGGGCGATGCAACGGACAGAAATGCATGGAACCTGCGAGGCAGAGTCCAGCTCGTAGTTCATTGTGGCTGTCTCGTGCCCTCGACCTCGTCCTAAATATTTGGATGCAGTATTCTAGACCTAACAGATAGCACCTTCTCCAGTACCAGCTACCTCACCCCAGCTTTGGACAAATATGTCTTTACGAATTGGCCAATTGTGCGGGGTGGATTCTATCGAGACGACACGCCTTCGCAATTATGAGAAGGCTGTGGGAATGTGTGGCCGGGGTCCCAGCCCAAGGTCGGGTGTCTAATAAGTTGCCTCTACCAATGCCAATCGCCTGAATATGGAACAAATTCTTATCGTTCCCGCGAATATATTATAGAGAAGAAAATAACCCCTTGGTAATATTATAAACAAAATTGGTGGTTTTATCAAAAGAAGGTAATATAATGGTATTTATAAAGGGTCCACTGCCTTGGTTTTATAAGATAATTCCAGGGGTAATAATATGATAAATGTTACTAGTAATAAAAGCTATAGACTGGGCACCTGAATAAAACCTCGCCTGCATGGAAATTTTGGTACTTTGACCAATAAATTTTAACAAATCTAGTTATAGTTTATTTTCGTGTTAAATAATCACGTTTAAATATGAGAGAAATAAATTCCAGAAGACCTGGTAGCATTATTATATTTTGCCAGCTATATGGGAGGACAACAGAGAGAGACAACACGTCCTTGTCTTTCCCAGTCCCGATAACACCCGCCACCATCCCAGTCCTCACAGTATTCTTCCTCCTTCCATAATTCGCACCACTTTCTTTTTACACGATGTTCTATATGTCTCCATTCCATCTACATAGAACACGCATCTAGTAGAATTGCTAAAAGAAGCAAGCTACGTGTCAAGCATCAATGTCATGGGTACCTTAGCCCACCTCAAAATTATATGTTCTCTAGCCTGAAGACTTTGCTATTCCTTGAACATTTATAATACTATCACAACCGTCGGTTAAGTTTACACTCGCTCACTTTTCTTCTTTCCGATCGTCCTAATCTGTTCCCCACCATCTTTCGTCCGTAAGTATTTGAATTTCATGTTATCTTTCGGTCCCCATATATACTTACTTCCCTTTTCCTGTGTCGTTGTTTCATGTATCAGCTTAAATTCTAGCAGCCTAACTAGCAAACTATTCTACGACTTAAGGTTTATAATGAGCTTTCTTTCGTTCCGCATGGGAGTGCGGGTTTACAGTCGGAAGCTATGAAGTAGGAAATTTTATAGTGTCTCTTATATTACAGCTCAATTGCATGGGTGAGAAGACCTACGCCCCTTCATTGTACTGTTTCCAATAGGTACTAGTATTTTAATGGTGCTTTATATCATTTAGTGCCACATCAAACCCTAGAAGTTGTGTTAGTACCATCGCACGCCAGCCTCTCTGCCATCACTCGCACATATCAGTTCTTGACACCTTACTACAAGACCGTGCTACTAACATATTCAGTCTCCTCCATAGATATAAGTCTCTTGGTACGGCACGGCGGAATCTGTGGCGTACCGCCTATAAGTTGACAATCTTTCTTCTTCCAACGACCCTTCATTCCCATATCTTCATACTCCATAGTGTGGATGGATCATTTGCGTAGGCTTTCGAGTCTCGACCAAGAAAAGAAGGTGTGAAAACACGACAAATAAGAAAGTATACTGAACTAAACAGAGAACGGAAGTTTGTCAGACGACGCAGAGGGCGACAAAAATGAAGCTTTTCGAAACCCCAATCTGCTAGCACACATTCTTACAACTTGGACTTCAGGCCTCTTTCCTCCCTTTCAGCACCTAATGCCAGCCTCGAGACATCGATACTTGTCTTCATACCCAGGACCATCTCCGCCATCACAAGTCCAGTACCAGGAGCCATACTAATACCCCACGGCCCATGTCCAGTGGCAACAAAGACTCCTCCTCCCTCTCTATTGCCATTCCTTTTTTCATCATGCCCGCTAATCCCGAGCACATCACCCCCAACTCGCCCCAAAACCGGCCATCCTCTATCCATCCACGGCCTAAAGCACAGACTTGCTCTTACAACCTTCAACTCCTTTCGCTGCCCATCATTCCTCTTGAATTTCAGCATTCTTTCGGCAACATCCTTCAGCTTGTCGACCGCCCACTTCATCGTCTCGGCCTTACCTGGCAGTTGCGGGATGGGGGCTTCTTGGACATTATGGTTCACTCCTCCCAGCCAAACCTCGGTCCCGTGATTCCTGTCAAACATTTCGGGCGACATGCCGTCTTCGAGCACCATGAAGATGGCGTCGTTCTCGTCTTTAAAATTGCCGCTTGCGGTGCGAACCGTTGGGGTTGTTATATCCAGCTCCTCGGCATCCAGCACGATCGAGTGGCCCGAAAGACATCCAACATCCACGCCCTTCCCCTTGGGAAATAGCGTTTCGAAAACCTTGGGTGTCCACACACCAGCCGACACGACCATATTGTCGAGGCCGATCAATTCCGTAGCCCCTAGACTCTCAACCCACAGCCCCGTCACCTTCCCGCCACTGGTGGTAACCCCCTTCGCCACCCCCGGAACCCTCACCTCAACCCCCATCTCCCTAACCTTCTCCAGCAGAAACTCGCAAAACTTGCCCGGGTCAATCTGGGCAATCGACCTCTTATCGGCCGCCAATGCCAGCTCGTCCCTTCCGTTTCCCTCCTCGTCCTGCCTCCTCTTTACCCAACTCACACCACCCAACCTCTTCCCTTCCTCCTTCATCTCCGTCGACGCGCCATCTGCAATGGCAACGGCCCTACTAACCCCTTCAAAGAGCCAATCAATGCCCCTGTTTTTCGACCCGCCCTCGTCTTGCACGGCAGCAGTATAACACCATCCCCTCCCGCCCGTGTACCCCCACCTGCGTCCTTGCTTCCCGTTCTCCTCGGCAAGGGCGCGGTGCATGTCGAAGGACATGGCGCCGAGACCCACGACTTCGTCGCGGAACCAGTCGCGCGCGAGGAAGCCCCCCGCGTTGGACGACGCGCCGCGGAACAGGTCCGGGGAGGGGTCCACGAGGACGACCCTGGGTGTCTTGTCTCGCGGCGACGGAGGAGACAGCTTGGCGAGGTAGTAGGCGGTCGACAGGCCGATTATCCCGCCGCCGAGGATCACGGTTGTCGGCATGGTCGGATCGCCGCGGGGCGGTTTCTTGTTAAGGCCCGTGCAAACTTGGACTGGAGATTGAGGCTCTCTGACTACCTACTGTAGGTGCGTGTGGGGAGAACCAAAAAAAAAAAAAGGAAGCGAGGAATATTGGTAGTTAGCAAGTGGTGGTTCTCCTCCTCCAGTCTTGAAAACAACCAAAGCGACCGAACTACTCGCCACGGGGGGGTTCAAACAAAACCCCCCCCTCCCGCCCCGGGTATCTATATATACAGAGTATATATATGTCTGTCATTCGTCGCTCGTCACCGAGCCCGGAACGCGATCGGCCTATCAGCTCTAGTTCCTATTTTCCATGCCCCTCCCCCAAACAATAAGTACAGGGACATAAACACTCCCGGGCGATGATGATTACAATGACACTTAAAAAACATAATAAATTGACACCTCCCCTGCATGATAATCCGATAGAGATAGGAGGCCGCGCGCCCAGACTTTGCAGCGTGCCGCCAAAGTGTGTGTGTGTGTGTGTGCCTTCCTACAGTATGTATGTACATACATACATACATACATACATACATACATACCCCGTCACTGCTATAGGCAGCCCCAGCTCGTCCCATTCCGATGGCGTTCCGCAAGGACGCGAAGTTGCGGAATTAGATAGTCCGTCGATATACTGGTTTCCGCTCCCAACTCGCCGGCCGGCTTCGCGTGCAATAAAAGTTGCCCGCGCGGAACGAGCGATTGCAGTCTCGGTCCCGCACATCTTATCCCGCATGTAGATAAGATATAGATAGTTAGTAAGTATGCTACGGCAGAGCTTGGAAGGCTTGCATGCTCAGCCTGAGATTGCCAATGGGGGAAAGGGGGGGTAAGTCACCCCGGCGGCGCGCCGTGGCGTCAAGCAAACTCTCCTTACCCCGACTTTACAACTACCGTCCAATCCTTGGTTGGATGTACAGTACAGGTACCTGTGCGGGCTGGCACCGTGGGATTTTGCGCGGGCGGGTACAAACCAGATCGGACTACTGTAGGTATGTACAGTAGGTACAGTAGCTTGTAACTAGTTGAGGGTGGGGGGATGAGGGAAAAGGGTACTCGAAAGGTGAAAGCTTGCCCCCCCCCCGCATGCACGGTAGATTGACATCACGTATGTAGAAGATTCACATCTCCAAGCCACTCTCTACGCTGCATATCCAAACTCGACAATTTGCATACACCTGAGACCTCAAAGGAGGACATCGGCACCAAAGCGGCCGGTACGCAGGATTTTGTCTGTGGTCTGAATCTCAACCCATTCTTGTTGTACCTGCCTATATCATATATACCGCTCTCCACTGTACCACGACACAGGCTATCTCACGTACAATAGGATACCAGCCCCAAGAGACTAGACACCTTCACCCATCACATCCATGGCTGCATCCAAGGTCGTTATCATCACCGGAGCTAGCCGAGGCATCGGCCTGGCCATCACCAATGAGCTGCTCGCAAACAAGCACCGGGTCTGCCTCGTGTCCCGAAGCGGAGATGACGAGTTCAAGAAGCTCGAGACGACCTACCCCGACCAGGTTCGATGGGTCACTGGAGATCTGACGGAGCCTACGGTACGTAGTGTGATTTTAGTTCATCGGAGGTGGTGACGCAAGAGATACTACGATAGGCACTTGAGACGGAGGTCGAATTTGGAGATGTCTATCATTGATTAAGGGAACTAACAACGGGATTTACTATACCACTGTGCAGATTGCGTCCAAAGTGACCAGCATGACCATCATGGCCTACGGCCAGATCGACGGTCTCGTTGTGAACCACGGAGCACTAGAACCCATTGCTAAGCTGGAGAACTGCTCGCTTGAGGAGTTCAAGAAGCTCTACGACGTTAATGTGTTCAGTGCTTTCAATATCGTCTGTGTCCTTGCCCTCTCACTTCTACCATGGCATTGGCCAGGCCCAAGACAAGAGAGCTGACGTCTCCGCAGGCTCAAACCGCGATCCCAGAGCTACGAAAGTCCAAGGGTAGCATAGTCTTCACCTCCTCCGGCGCGGCAACCAAGGCATACCAAGGCTGGGGACCATACGGATCTTCCAAGGCAGCCTTGAACTCCCTTGCTAGCCACCTTGCCGAGGAGGAATCGGATATCACGACCGTGAGCATCGCACCGGGACGCGTGGACACAGAGATGCAGAAGACGTTGCGCGAGAAGGGCAAGGGCTTCATGGATGATTCCGCCTATCAGACCTTCGTTGATGCCTTCAACTCTGGGGACCTGTTCAAGCCAGAACAGCCTGGGGGTGTCATGGCACGCTTGGTGGTGGGCCCAGACAAGGGGCTCAGTGGGAAGTTTCTCAAGTAAGTCCCCCGAAGTCCACATCTCCTCGTGGAGCAATGTCCTCCGCCGCGAGCGATCTACTGACAGAGGTCATAGGTGGTCCGATGCCGAACTCGCAGCATACCAGGACAAGTCCTCATGATGATAATCCTACCAAAAATACTTAAACGGGAGTTAGCCATGATGTCCTGGGAAAAGATAGCAGAAGGGCAAATGATAGATGTTGGGGGATGGCCTCAGTCGAAAGATGAAAAGCTCTTATTTTAATCCACATTGCGTGTTGCTTCAGCATTAGCATGGAATAAGTATTTGTCATCATAAGCCGCTATGCATCTTCCCAGTCCAGTCAGATCCGGATCCAGATTCATCTACCACAAGTGGATAGACCTGGATAAGACATGACGGCACGGGAGATACGATATATAGAGGAAAGAAATCAAGAAGAAATGCCACGTACCCTACCTGGAAGACAAGACACGTCTTTGGAAAGTTCTTCAGTATCCATCTTGATGTCAACCCCGGGAGCAACGGGGGATTAGCATGTCATTCCCGCGATATCTCGGTCCAGTGTCATGTAGCCGTAAGCATAAAGGGATTTTTTGTTCAGGGTGCATCGTTTCTCCGTCATTCATCTATAAAATGAATAGTCGGTATTTGATAGTTCTTTGTTGGACATCACAGCTGTCGGGTCGTATCAGAGATGGAGAGATGGGCCACTACCTTGGTAAAGCTGGTGCAGCCTTGATGCGTTTATTAGCATAAATAAACAGAGAATGAATGGGCGTGTTGGGAAGGAAAGGAGCTCCAAGGTCAGAGATGCCTGTAGTTTGGCTAATGGCAATGTCGTATCATCATGGACCAATATGACTGGGGCGACAACTAGCTCATCATTTTGGAGATAGGGATGGATGGAAAATAAGGTGGAGGAGTTGGCATACCTGGTGGACATCACTATTATGTCATGGTCGCTAGAGTTGTGGTTGAAGCTGAAAATAAATGTGTGGAAGGAAACAAGAAGCTTTGCAGAAATATTCCTAGAACTTTTCTTCAAGGTGGGCCGGCGAACGGCAGAATTTACTGGTCCGTGTGCCACGCTTTAACCAATCCATGTGAGACACCACACGTGACACACCGCCGGGTGCCTCGCAAGCGGAAGGAGTGCCAAGCCTTTCCTGCCAAAAGGCAACAAAGTTTCCGCCCCTCTCCGCCAAGCCCAGCTCTAGCGCACCACCTTAGCACCCGGAATGCGACTGCGACACAGCTTAAGAAGGTAGCATCAGCCTCCTACCCAACTGCGGGTCTGAGTTCACTCTCATTTTAAGGCTGTCACTTCACGGCAAAACGCAAACTGGTCAACTTCACACAAGTGCTTGTCTACAAACCGCCAAACTTGTTATTTAATGACCGCGACCTGACCTTTGATTCCTTTCTGATTCCACCTCTTTTCAGATTTCCAACAAACGAAACGAGCCAACACCAAAAGAATCCAACTTAAATCTCCGCGGTGCATCCCGTAATCATCTTCTTTCTCCCTTGGAAAGCCTCTCGATCAGCACAGACCGTGACCGAAAGCGAGGCAGGATTTTGAGATCTGATAGACTTTACCTACCTACCCATACTTCGTACGCGCTGCCGATTTTCAAGGTTTCTTATAAACACTGCACCTTCATATCGCACGCACCACCAACGACATCATGTCTGATCACGAGTTCGGAGGCAAGTATACGGACTGTAATATTTTCTTATTTCGTTTATCAACACTCCACCATTATTCACATTCCTTATCCCAGAATGTTTTGCCCCCCAAGTGACGAGGACTCCATTAGTCCTGTCTTATACTTCAATATCCAAAGCCTCGAATTTTGTACCCTTGCTACCACATATCAAACAAGTCTTTCAAAGTTGAAATTTCAATATCTTCATTTTTCTTCACGTTCACATATTTCCCCCCCAATACCACCATAGACTATGTCGACGCCTATCAGCAGCCAGCTGCGCTCAACCTTGTCCCTTTCTATGACTATATTCTCTAAGGACCAAAAAGTCTTGCTCTCATAGCCATCGCATGAGGCCACCTCTTTCACGCCAGGCCTTGATCCTTCTTGAAAATTATTCTTCAATCTTTTTCTCCCTATACGAGCTCCCGTATATATAAGCCTATGGTAGTTGGAAAATTCTATAAATTTCGTTGTTTTTGTTTCGTTCACCCCAAAAAAGTTTACACTTTCACAACGGAAAAACTTGAAAGGTTCAAGTTTAAGAACAATATAGAAAATTCTCACGTTCAAGATGAACCACCGGAACAACATGGATAGCTCCGTTACCGAGCTTTGCCCCCATCGTAGGGAAAAAACGCAAGTTTCCCTCTAGTTTTACATTCAATGTCCCTTTCCCCTCTCACTCTCACTCGCCCTTTTCATGAGCCTCGCTTTACATTCTTCTCAAAAATCCAAACATCAACACATCAACTCAAGAGAACCAACATGCTAACCTCCCCCTAGGCTCGGACGACCTCTCCCTCCCCAAAGCCACTGTGCAAAAGATAATACTAGAAATCCTACCCCCAAACTCCCCTTTGAACCCCACATCGGTTGCCTTCTCAAAAGATGCGCGCGATCTCCTCATAGAATGCTGCGTCGAGTTCATCACCCTCGTATCCTCGGAAGCAAACGAGATATCGGAAAAGGAAGCCAAGAAGACCATAGCATGCGACCACATCACGAAGGCCCTGGAACAGCTTGGTTTCGGCGAGTATGTTTCCCAGGTTCTCGCTGCGGCCAACGAGCACAAAGAGGTGCAGAAGGGAAGGGAGAAGAAGGCCAACAAGTTCGAACAATCGGGCATGAGCCTAGAGGAGCTGGAGAGGTTGCAGCAGGAACAGTTTGCTCAGGCCGCAGCAAGACATACCTAGGGATAAAGAAGTGGGCAAAGGGAAAGAGAAAAATGAAAAGGAAACGTAGCAGCTGGACAAACCGTACTGGTGGTAGTAGGTGGGTTGCTGGTGCGAGATGCACGAAGATTTGGGTGTGGAGGTGACGCCGGTGAAAAGGACCAGGAAGGAAAGAAAAAAAGGTTATCGAACGCACGGATAGGAAAAGAAGGACAGGGAACGGGAGAAAAAAAACGTGGACATAAATATGAATAGGCACGCATCCTCACCTACGCCTCCTCTCGTCGCAACTAGGTACCCAACTACCCACCCTACCTTGGACGAACCCCCTGGAACATATACCGCGGCGGATACGACGACGATGACGACGACGACGACGAAAGAGAGTCTCGTTTTTACAGAGAAATCGGTTCTCCAGATAGAACCAACCAGGCATTACCTACCTACTTCGCTACGAGAGGGATTCGCTAGAAAATATCAGGAAGCGAAGTACGAGAAGGACCTTACATTTTTTTAAACCATCCTTTCAGGTCCGAGGGGGTGGGGAAGGGGTTTCTTCTTTTTTTTTTTTTTTTTTTTGGGGGGGGGCAGGGAATCAGGATTTGGCGAGCTATCAGTACTACCGACCATCAGAGACGAAACTATTATGGGATTTATCTATATCTATCGCCATTCCACTAGTCCCTAGGTAGGAAGTAGCAAGGTAATCGGAAACAAGGATTAACATTAATAGACTAGCCGTTGGGCTACCATAGTTAAAGACATGCTTTCTTTGTAGGATTTGTATATACCTTCCTATTGATGAATATCATGTTTTTGCTCTTGAGAGCCATCATGATGCAATACCAAATCTAAAAAATGAAAGAAATAAAGCTATGCTGTCTGTTGAAAGAAACTTGAGGAAGCTATGTCCCTGCTGCTCATGTCAATCCATATCATCAATGGACCATGACTCCTCCTCCATGCGCACGCATGCATCGCAATCGGGGGTATCATCGGGAAAGTAAGTGATCGGTTCGCTCCTCCCATACCCATCCATGGGATACCTGACCATGCATACCCTTGCCAGCAACTACGTTCTTATCCTCACGAAAGCAAAGAAAAAAGGCCCAATGCCACGCTCTCGACCCCGAAACGCCTCAAAGGACCTCATCGCCCCATCCTCATACCAGTCAACCCTCCTCCTCCTCCTCCTCCTCCTTCTCCCTTACTAGCCTCTCCTCCATCTCCCCCAGCATCCAACGAGCCCTGAGCGCCTTGCCCAACCTCTTCAATCTGCTCTCAATTTCCCCCCTCAGCTTCTCCAAATCCCTCTCATCCTCTCTCCTGTTCTCGCTACAATGCATAAAACAACCCGTATAATACCTCCCCCAATCAAGCCAAGTGGTCAACCGGCCAGTCCCAAACCCTCCACCTCCAAACTTGCCGCCCCCAAGCCTCGCACGCATGGTCTTGCTTGTAATATCTTTCCCCAGCCTGTGCTTTCTGTTCACAAACCTGAGCCCAGCCCACTTCAAGTGCTGTGACTCGAGTTCAGTCTTGCGGGAGAGCTCCAGGTGTGCTCTTTCGTGCACGAGGCCCGAAATCTCGTTCAGTTTGAAGTATATGTGATTGCTCAGTTGTTTTTGGAGGTTGTGAATGCGGTGAATGCGGTGGACACGGCGGAGTCGACGGGAGGAAAGAAATTGGGGGAAGGTAGAGTTAAGTTTGTGGGATTTCTTTTTGGAAGCCATATTCTGAAGTGTTGACGAGACTGCTGAATACGTTGGGAATAATACTGTGAGAGGTTATGTATTTCTGCGGTATTGGTATTGAGGCTGGAATCTTCTCCTGGTCGCCAGCCAGATATCGGCAGAGCACAGATTCACAGCCACAATAACACGTGGGAACTTGTTGCTCCTAGATTGCCTGCCTCTTCTCCTTCTTCCTCTTATCCTAGCTCCTGCCCTTCTTGACAAGCACTTTGGTCTGGGTCTGGATCAAGGTCCTCTAGGCCTTGCTCTTAGCCTTCGCCTTTGTTTGGCTCTTGGGAGGCCTAGTGTCCGGGAGCAGTTTCGGCTTGGACTTGATCCTCGGCGGTTGCTTCCTGCTGCTGCCGTTGTTGTTCTTTCTTGCCTTCTTTGCCGGTTGCTGGGGTTCCTCTGACTCCTCTGGTTCGGACTCGTCCTCTTGTACGTCCTGGTCTTCGCTCGAGGAAGCGGCGTCGGATCCGGATCCGGAATCAGAGTCCGAATCGGCAGAATGTTCCTCAGAGTTCGAGTTTGCTTCTTCTTCTTCGTTGTCTGAGGTCGAGATCTGCGAGGCAGGACGCTTCAGAGGTAGCAGCGGCGGCTGGGCTTCGGGCTGTGCTTGGATCTGTTCGTGTTGCTGCTGCTTCTTCTTCTGCTCCTCTTGCTGTTGGCGAGCAGCCTTGAGTTTTTCTTTCAGAAGCTGTTGGTTGAGTTTGGTCTTGACAGTCTTGTCATCGCCCTGTGGTTTGGTGGTGATGTGGTGGGAGAGGTTAGCCAAGCTATGAGTGCCTCGGGTGATAAACGAATGGGTCTAAAAGCCAAGAGGGAAGTAGGTAGGAAGGGAGGAAATGATAAAATAGGAAAGGAAAGAGTGCAGTGGGTAGGTAGTCAAATGAAAGCCGTAGCCGTGACCAAGGGCAACGGCAATCCGCAAAACAGAAGTGAAGGAGCCACAGAGAGAAAAGACAGCAAACCTACCAAATCCGACCTCAAAAACCTAATCGCTGCCTGTGTATCAACCTTCTGATCCTGAGGCCTCTCATCCTTCTGCTTATCCTTCTCCTGCAATCTCGCAATCTTGTGGAAGTACTGCCTCACCCTTGACAACTCGCCAAAGACCTTGTGCTCGCGGGCGTCCACGCCATTGAGTCGGAGGGACGAAAACATTATATTCTCGATCGCGTACGTCGCCCAGATATACAACCTTGCCTTGTCGAACAACGGGAGCTTATTCGCCGTCCCCGACAGGTCGTCCATGAGCGGCGCGAGGGCATCTTCAAGGTTGTCCAGGTCATCGTCGAGGTTGGCTATTAGTGGTGTTATATCTTTGACGTCCATAATTACGGGGTCGATTGGGTCAAATGGATGCCGTCAGGCGTGATGTGGTATCGTTTTGCGCTGCGTGACTGCGTCGAAAAGCAATATGGGAACCCGTCTGCATTGATTGTGAGGACGGACGGGCGTTTGCAGGGGAATTGTTCTGGAAAACGGTGGTGGTCCTTGGCAAAATTTAGGCAGCGCACTCCAGCAGTGTGGCCCCAGAGCTCATATTTTGTACAATTACAGCTATTATTGGCCCCCACTTCTGACAGGGGTGTTTTTATATGACTTTTCTGGCATGCACCTCCTCTGTTTTCTGTTTGCAGAGGAAAAACGTACACAGCATCTGCAAGTTGAAGCTTGGACCATGTCCTCAACCACGGCCCCGCAATGACGGGACTTAGAGGTTCAAAACTGTATTGGGTGAAAATTTTAGAGAACAAAAAAGTTCAACACCAGCATTGCGAGGGAGGTTTCAACTTGAACACTTCAAAAGAACACTATCACCATGTCAAATCAAGTTGTCTAGTGTCATCCTTTCTATTAATACATAATCTCTCTGCTACCTAACTCTTTCGTATACTCTGTATTTTATAATACCGCATGTTCCTCCCTCCGTAACCTTCAAACTCCCTCCGCTGCTCCTCACCCGCATTGAGATGCTCTATCTGTTGACAACGTGAGACAGCCCGACAGTCTTCAATCTGTTGCGCCTTCACAGACTCGGACCGCACGTGCGGACCGCTCCGCGAATACCGCACATATCCACACGATGCAAGTCCGATAGCCTCAACGCCGGCCGGGGGGCCAGAAGCAAGGGAAGGACCGCGACCAAACTGCCGTTTTGGTATTTCGATCCCCGCCTTCCCGTGAACGTTGTCCGCGGTATAGAATTCCAAGGCAAGGAAAAGCCATATCGCCTGCTACGACAGATTCAGAGCAAGGAACCGGCACCAAGACAAAGATACAGAATGGTCCACAGGGTGGTGTCTCACAGCGACAAACCCGGCCGTCCCCCGCTGCCGAGTCAGGTCGAGCTGGAAAGGTTCCTCGAGTCGCTTCAGTCCGTGACATTTGCCCAGTACAATGAGGTTCGGACACAGAGGCCCATCGAAGGAAAGCAAGACAGCGCTCTTGAGGATGGAAAGAGAAGAAAGGCCATGACCGTCATGGCCAAGAATGTTTGGCAAGACGTACCACAAGACTCTCCCCAAGAGTCTACTTCGATCCAATCCAATGTTCCCCTCACTCAACCGTCGACTCCACACCATGAACCAACAGAACTGTCGCTTCTGGCAGACTCGGCAAAACAAGCTCTCAACATCATGGATATGAGGGACAATGGAGCTGCGGAGCATGTTTCTACTCGGAGTTTGAAGGCAACACACTGGGCGAGAATGCATTCTTTGCCTGCGAACTCGACGCCAAGACACTCGGCTGGCTCTGTACCCCGCATTCCTCTCTTTGAACCGCGTACGGCACCATCTACCCAGCAACGACCATCACGGAACGACGACTTCTCCATGGGCATGACATCGGAGCAGATTGAGGACCTATATTTGAAGTCCATCAACCAGATACGACACTTGGAGACCGCAGCCGGTGACACTATTTTAATACTCCACCAACTCCATCGAGGACATCGCCTTCACTCGCCATATGACCCTGACCTTCCTAGCCTCGATGCACCTACTGATGGTAAAGAACGCCCGCAATCCAGACTTTATGACCCGCCACACCCACCAAGTGGTAAAGGGGATCCAGGCTTCGAAAGCCTCTATGACGACTTGTCGCCGCCCGACATACCAATGGACTCTTTTGAGAAAGACACCATCAAACTTCCGGCTATGGAGCCCATCCCAGATTGGGTCCCACGCATGGACCCTCGAACCTTAAGCACCCAGCAATATTACCTGCTAGGGTTCGACGTCAGATCAAAGTATCTGGCCCACAGGTTATCAGGCGCTCTTTACCGACCGCCTGTTCAGATTCTGGTCAGAGATCCACAGGTTATCCAGGCATGGGATATACTCGGCAAAAAGATGAGACTTCATCGCGATAGGAATATCTATGTGCATACGCGCATCTTTCCCCAACTTGTTCGCAGCTTTAGACCAGGTCAGATCGTCAGATGGAACAATGAAAATGAGGACATGATCGAAAATTTGTTCATCACGGCTCCGGGACGAAGCGTGATTCCGGAGCTGCGCCCGATATTTCATCGAATTAACACAAACACGACAATTGTGCTTGTTCAGGACGGTCTTGGCATTCCTGAGGCCTTGAACGCTAGGTTCTTTCCCGACCCCGCGAACAGGCCCAAATATATTGAAGGTCACTTGTCTGCTCTCTTGTACTCGTTGAAGGATGACCCGTTCGCGGTGAAAGAGATGGTGCAGGGGCCTCTGTACCTCTCAACACGAATGAAAGATCAAGATGTGCTGGTCAGGAAGTTTCCGGACAGGGATCTCTACGGGCCAACAAGACTGCTTCAAAGTCTTACCACTGTCCCTGGGCTCAACATGGTCCCCAGTGCCAGAGCCATGTTTCTCTTTCACAAGCTTCCCCTTATGATGGTGCAATCTATAGTCGAGCCCCTGTCCGTTCTTGTTGATGGCCGATACTCCCAGATACCGCGCGGATACCCAAACAACCGCCTTATCGAGCGGCTGTTGATGGAGATGTGCGCGGTAGTGACCTCACTTCCAGAGTTTGCTACCTTCCCCGAGGCACAGCGCTACTTCAACTACGACCACGGCAAGATCCGCGACAGAGTGGTGGCTATGATCACCAAGAGGGCGAAAACCTCGGATTCTAGCCAGATGTGGCGCCTAATCGAGGCGGGGAAGATTACAGACATCATGTTTTTGAACGGATACTTCTCTTTGAGGGCCGAAGAGATGGGGCTGAGAGTTCCGCTCAACGACGCAGTTATCAACTTGGTCAAGGCCAAGCACGAGGCCAAGGTGAAGGACCTCAAGGACGAGATCCAGTGGGATGGTTGGGCGAAGAGTTTGACTTAGTCTTGCGGACTGCTTGTCAAAACCTCATTTCCTGTGTCCACACAAAGGATTGATTACAGACGGCGCATTGCTACTGAACTAGACGCACTGTAGAGTATGGGGCATGGTTTTGCATACATTGGCTAGCTTTCATCATCACTTTCTTTGCTTGTTTATAGACAGTGGTTAAAGAGGCAGTATATATCCACTAGAGGAGAAACGGCAACGATAGCCTATGGCGACGTGCAAAGAAATACGAATGTTCGCTTCACTCTACTTATAAAAATACACACCAAGATTGTGTTGCCTCGAGTTTATTCCACGTGGTGCAGTGATCCATTGAACATTGTACTGATAATAGCTTTAGTAGAATGGCAGGAGCTCCATAGAGGGAGAAAGATGAACGTATACGAAGGACCTATTCAAAGACTGGCTATAGTAGATAAATACATGAGGCGAATACTGCAATCATGTGACTCTGCATCCAAGTAACTTCTACTGCTGCGGAAGATACCCCGCTAGAATGGTATGCTGCAGCTTCCTTGCATGATGCGCTGCCTGTCCCGGAATAAAAAAGGTTGCTGTTCGACACACGATAGCGACTAACCCCACCTTGACCTCTCATAAAAGCCAGTCGCAAATTCAATAACACCACCCATAGACAGATATTGGGTCAACATGGGCGATTTAGAATTGGACCAGGTAAGTTGGCCCTCGCCCACTTTATACTTCATGCTGCGGAGACAGATCGCTAACTTTCGCCCCAATCTCAGATCCGCAAAGCTCGTCTAGAGCAGCTCAAGTCACAAGCAGGGGGATCTGGCAGCGGCGGTGGAGGTGGTGGAGGTAATGGTCAGGACCAGGCTGAGCAGAGGAAGTACGTTTTGATATTTCATTTTCTAAGGAAACGGCTTGGGAGGGATGCATGCGACTTTGAGGGAAAAGAGATGTAGTTTGTTATGTTGGACTTGTGCTAGGGAGCTTGCGACGACGACAACGTTTTATGAGCACCCAACTATCACGACCAGCTGCCCATGGCAAACCCTACACGGCTCTCATCGTTGGAATGTGTACCTCACAGATATTTCCTTCCCTTCCTATCCCATCAACCATCCTGCCCCCCCTCATACCTACCGCTATCGCCTTGGTCTCCATTCTCCCATCTAAGCCTTTTCTCTCCCAAAACAGACAAGCAGAAACCGAAGCTCGCGCCTCGGCCCTCTCGCAAATCCTGCACCCCGAAGCAGCCGACCGTCTGGGGCGCATCCGCCTCGTGAAGGAGTCCCGCGCCACCGAAATCGAGAACCGCCTCATCACCATGGCGCAGTCAGGGCAGCTGAGGGAGAAGGTCACGGAGAACCAGCTTAAGCAGATATTGAATGCTGTCGCCGACACGGCGGCGAAGGAGGAGGAGAAGATCGTAGTTAGTAGAAGGAAGGGCTGGGAGGGGGACGACGATCTAGATGATTTGCTTGATCTCTAAAGATTGGAGGGAAAGGTGATAGGAGGAGGTCAGGAAGGGGAAGGCGAGTAGCTGCCTACCTACTTAAGGCAGGGAGAACAACTGAGGGAGGTTTAGGAGGAGTTTGGCTGCCGCGTGACGCAGGAGAAGGAGAAGGATCCTGAGCATCATCCTGCGACGGTGAACGGCGTGGCAACCAACAAGGTTGAAAGCCCAAAGAATAAGCTCGTCACAGTAGTGGCGCGTTTCGAGATGCGGATAGGGCGTTCAGCTAGGAGCTTTAGGGTTGTCATAGTTTAATGTCCTTACTAAGCTCTCGGCAGTACCAAGGGAGGTTGACAAATATTTGCGTTTCTTCATGTCATATAGTACTGGTCCAGAAATAACTAACTGGCAATGAGGGCAGGAATTTCTATATCACCACTAGCCAAAATACATCCCTATTTCCACCCTCACACATACAACAAGCAACCAGCCAACCCAACCTCTACACCCCCATCCCCATCTTCTCCCTCTCTCCTTTCTCTTTCCTCCTTTGATCTCTTTCCCTCTTCCTAATATCTCTCATATCTGGCGGCGTCTCAATACCCAACCTCTTCCTCAGCACATCGACATTCGTTGCCATCTCCTCCTCCCAGTAAACATTAATAACCTCTTCTGCGTTCACCCCGTTTCTCACTGCCCAGGGACCGTAAATCTCCCAAAACCTCTTTCTCTCCTGTTTTTTCATAGTAAACACACTTAAACAAGCAAACCCCGTCATCGGCAAAAGCGTGTTTGCGAACTCGAAAGCCTTGAGCGCCACTTCTCCTTCCCTAACAGTGGGAAGACCGGTGAGGGAGTGGTAGAAGTCGTGACTCTCGCGATATCGTTGCATGACGTAGGCGCATTCTTCATCGTCGATGAACCGGACGGGGAGGCGGGTGTCGGGGGATACGTGTTCGCGATCGAGCCAATTTACGTAGGTTCTACCTAGACTGTTTGGCGGGAGGGACCGGAGATGAGGGAGGGAAAGGGATGTCGACGTTATTTTGGGACGGTCGCGGAGGATGCGACGGCCGACGGGGTGGGAGAGCATGGCATCCCGGAGACGGTATATGAAGTACGGAACGGATAGGGCTTCGCCGCAGGCCGCGATTAGGTCGGCGCGGTACGGGTTGCGCAGGGAGAGGATGCCGGAACCCAGGGCGAGGGACACGCGCTCGAGCCGCGTGAGGGGAATATGGCCTGGGTATAAAGGGGGCGGGCGGTTGAGTACTGAGAATCGGCGGGAGGTTTGGATATTGTCGTCGACGGGGGTAGCCACGGCGGTGCCTCGGTGGGTTGGTTGTGTGTGCGTAGCTATGATCGCGAGCTGTCGCGGGGTCGATGCGATAGAGGATGGGCGTATCGCCCCGCGCGGGAATAGAGAAGTCATCGTGAGCGAGGGAATTGAGGGTTCATCTTGCAAAATGGGCCTGCAGTGGAATCGAAGGACCAGCTGAAGCTTTGAGGTCGGCGATAATGGACGACTTTTTGTCGGAGAGAATGAGCTGATGCATATGCCGGTGCTAGCTATGCAAGGTGGGGTGTTAGTATCGGCGGTCGGTGATCGGCATGCTGAGGCACCGGAGCGGCCCCACCCTGTCGGTTTGATTCCAGATCAACTTCACTATGTTAACATCCATTTTCTACTGTGCCAACGCCGAGGTCGACTTTCTCTACCCAGGTAGCCTAGAAGTTTGTTTCCATAGAACTCCCAATATGGATATCCGAGAATGCGTTTATTTGAGCTCTAGTTTTCTTTGTCATTCCCTTCTTCGTTCCCCCATCTAGGCTTGTCGGAGCACTCTTGTGTCTCCTATGTATCCCTTGCCACCCCCGATTAAGGGCTTGGTCAAATTGCACGTTATTAGCATACGTCCAGCCTTCCTACTACTCGCCCAGTTTGAATATTCTCAATGGCTGAATATAGCGAACTGCTGGCTTGGGCCATCGAGAAGGGGGTTGGTGTGAACAAGATTTCTCCCAAAAGAATACCTGGTGCGGGTCTTGGCATCGTGGCTGCGGAAGACATCGAAGTAGGTAGATTTTAAGACGGTTGAAATATCCAGGTTATCTTACACAAACTAACGAAGTACCCTAGGTAAATGATATTGTCCTCAAGGTTCCCGCGGCCTGCCTCCGAACCGTGGACACATTTCCTACGAAGCTCAAGTCCAAACTCCCCAAGGACATGACTGTCCACAGTCTCCTCGCCCTCGACATAGTATTGGATCCTACATCAGCCTACTCCATCTGGCAAGCGGCTTTCCCGCCCTTCTCAGACTTCCAGAAATGCATCCCTCTCCTCTGGGACTCTTCTACAACTTCCTCACACCTCCCCTTTACAGTCCGCAAACTGGTTGACCATCAACTAGAAAAGCTCTCTCGTGATTGGTCGATCATATCCCCCGTCTTTCCAGATCTCTCCGAAGACAGGTATACCCATGCCTGGCTGCTTGTCAACACCCGAACATTCTACTACGCCACCTCTCGACACGAACGGCTGTATCCCAAAGACGACCGAATGGCCTTACAACCCATAGCTGATCTGTTCAACCATTCTTCATGCGGGGGTTGTACCGTCTCTTTCGATAGCAGGGTTCTAGATAGTGAAGGGTTCGCCGTCAAGGCTACTAGAGCGTACAAAAAGGGACAGGAAGTGACGATCAGCTACGGGAACCACAGCAATGACTTACTTCTTGCAGAGTATGGGTTTTGTCTGGAGGAGAATGAGTGGGATGAGGTTTGCATAGACGAGGCCATTTTACCTCTGTTGAGCAAAACTCAGAAGGAGATTCTGAAGGACAGGGGGTTCAAGGGGGGATACATCATTGATGGGCGCACACCTGTGTGCTACAGGACTGAGGTCGCCGTGAGAGTTATGCTACTAGGAGAAAGGAAGTGGGAGAAGTTTGTAGGCGGGGAAGACGATGGGAATGATAGTCAGAGGGAAGTGGATAGGACGGTATTGAATGCCTTACAAAAATGGAGGAATGAAGAGTACAAGATGGGAAATGACATTAAAGGTGATGCTGGCAAGGGACTGAGACTGAGGTGGAAGCAGATTTGGCATATTGTGACCGAGACGTGCGAGATTCTAGAGGAGAGGGTGAAGGAAGCTTGATGAGTTTTTTGGGTTCTGGACAGTTTTTCTAGCATCAGGATATCTCTTATCCTCAGCATCAGCTATATACGAATTCAGGTGCTCGAAAAACACACCGAGTGCTCGCATTTCGCAACACTTTATGACACGCCCCAATAACCCAAGCCGGGAGCTCCAGGAGCTACAATATCAATGATCCTGAGTTGAAACTAATTGAGTAGTCTTCTGGTACAAATCTCCAAGTCGACGATTGTTCCTGCTCATCCAAATAGCCATGGACATACGCTATTAGTAGGAAGGTCCATGTGGGTCATAAAGGTTGATGATCGTTGAATGTAGCAGGCACGATCCGGGCTCGCTGACTAAATATTTAGGGCGGCACGCGCCTAGACCAGCTGCAAGGTGTGCATAAGCTCCCCGCTAATCCCTGCTTCTCAAGTCGACAGTTGACAGTTGTGCATCCCGCGTCCTGTCAGCGAACTAGGAAACCTCGACTTGCTTTCACCAACCGGTGAATCTACCCCATCCATCATTCCAGACTTGCAAGCACATCCGACCAGTACTCTCGCTGTAGTATATTGCATGTCGTATTCCCTTTGCATTTGATTGCATCCTCCAACGGCGACGGTCATCTTTGACCAGAATGCCTCTACAAAGACTCGACACCAACGTGGCCCGGGAGCCGTCGCTCCTCTCCCCAGTCGGCTACGATGACGATGCCGCCTCGATCCACAGCGCTGGGAGTGGACGTAGTGACCAGGACACCGATAGCGAAGATGACGAGCTGCAGATGCGGGCCCGGAATAGCCGCGAGCTACTCGCTCACGACCGAATCGTGTTGATGGAGGACGAGGAGACGGAACAGCTCGTCACAAGAACAAGACAAAGCCAGGGCCCCCTCCAGCGACGGGAATCGGCACTCCAACTTCCAAACCCATTCAAGATATTCAATGCCCGCACTAGGAGTCGGTCGA
Organism: Zalerion maritima; assembly: GCA_022664585.2. Classification (NCBI taxonomy): domain Eukaryota; kingdom Fungi; phylum Ascomycota; class Sordariomycetes; order Lulworthiales; family Lulworthiaceae; genus Zalerion; species Zalerion maritima. The sequence goes on along the minus strand of JAKWBI020000102.1, from coordinate 12,558 downwards.
ATAGCCCTTCGGCTCACAGCCTAGCTGTGGGCTCCTCCACCGACGATATCGTGCTGGAGAAGCGAAAGGCAAGAAAACAGAGGCGGGAGAGGAAGAAGAATAGGATCGTGGCGAAAGCCCAACATGGCGAAGACGGAGAGCTAATGTATGAGATGGAGGAGGGCGGCATGAAGGACGGAAGCTCGACAGGTTCGAGTAGCGATCGAGACGACAGCGACGAGCTCGATAGGATGCAGCTTCTTAAACACGCCGACGCACGAGAAGCGAAAGGCAAAACGTGGCGAAAATGGATATTGGTTTATTCCATCATCCTTGTGGGCTTTATACTACTGGTCCTCGTGGCTTGGAAAGTGTCCAAGCTCCATCACAAACATTGGCACATCAATATGGAACCGATCAGCAACGGCTCTGCTCTCTTTGCACCGACCACCATCATCATCAGTCTGGACGGATTCCGGGCAGACTTTCTCAACCGCGGTCTAACCCCCAGGTTGAATGCATTCATCAAGGAGGGCGTGTCGCCATTGTACATGACCCCGTCCTTCCCCAGTGTGACATTCCCTAACCACTACACGCTTGCCACAGGATTGTACCCGGAAGCCCACGGGGTTGTCGGTAACACCTTCTGGGACCCCGAACTTCGGGAGGAGTTTTACTATACAGACCCCGCGAGGAGCTTGGATCCAAAGTGGTGGGGCGGCGAGCCATTCTGGGTCACGGCCGAAAAAGCTGGTATCCGCACTGCTATTCACATGTGGCCCGGCAGCGAAGCACACATCCTTGGCATCGAGCCAACGTTCATGGATAAGTACAACGGAAAGGAGAAGCTTCCCAACAAGGTTGATCGAATTCTCGAGTTCCTCGACAAGCCCGGCATGGAGGTCGAGACGGCAAAGGTTGAGGAGATGAGGCCCCAGATCGTTGCTGCATATGTGCCCAATGTTGATGCGGATGGCCACAAGTACGGTCCCAACAGCACTGAAATCCGGGATACGATCCAAAACGTCGACACGATGCTGGACCAGATATTCACCGGCCTGGAAGAACGCAACCTGACCAAGATTGTCAATGTTATTGTGGTGTCGGATCACGGCATGGCCACCACAGATATGCACAGGGTAATCCAACTTGAAGATCTCGTCGATATCAATAAGATCGAACACACCGATGGCTGGCCGCTTGTCGGTCTGCGTCCGAAGAGCCCTAATGATCTCCAGGGTTTGTACCAAGAACTAGTAGAAAAGTCCGAGAAAGATCCCAACTGGGATGTCTATCTCCGCGACGAAAATATGCCCGAAAGGTACCACTTCTCTCAGAACGACCGTATTGCACCACTCTGGATTATCCCCAAAACGGGCTGGGCTGTCGTCATGAAAGAAGAGTACGATGTAGCTGCTTCTATTGAAAAGGACGAGCAGTACCATCCCCGCGGCCTGCACGGGTACGATCACGAAAACCCTCTCATGAGGGCCATATTCGTTGCCAGAGGCCCGGCATTCCCGCATGAGCCCCATTCTAAGGTTGAGGTCTTCCGTATGTGGCCCAGTAGTAGTAATTACCCCTACACAGATCTTTGAGCTAATCAAAATTCTAGAGAACATCAACGTGTACAACATCCTTTGCGACTCGGTTGGTCTGGAGTCTATCTCAAATAATGGCACTATGCACCTTCCCCTCAAGGTGATTGGCCCACATGCAGACGGACCATACGAGGAGCCTGTGGATCCTGTGACTAGCTCTCCCGCCGAGTCTCCCACCCCCTCGTCAACACCCAAAATTCCCACTACTTCTAAAATCGCACCGGCCAGCTCCGACGCAGGCTCCGACAAGGATCCTAGCACAACTTCTGCAGAAGCTTCAAAAGTGGAACCCACCACAACGCCAGATGAAGGCGCTTCAAAGGGCGATGACAAGGACGGTGTCAACGAAACTATCGAAAACTGGTGGGACTGGCTGAAGGGGACAGCCGAGGACCTTTGGAACAAAGTCACCGGAAAAGATGGCGATGAGGGCAGCAAGAACAAGAGCAACAACTAGACAGAAGCCTTTGCTGTGAACAGTCTCGGGGCTACGGCAGCTTCACACTCGCCTCCCAGGAAGAAATACCATGACAATTTCGCCGCTTCTTTCCCGAGCCACCCAGAACCTTGAATACGCAGAAGGTCGAGGAAGGAAGGAATTGACGAGTGTATTCACCCGAAGCCAGACATCGCCTGTCCGTAACAAGGACCTCCCACAAGTAATGGGCTTCCCAAGGACGAAACGCAGCTCCCTTTCATAACACCGCTACGAGGCCCTCTAACTAGATGAGAGGTTCCTAATGAAGGGTGATATTCGTCTGATCTAGCCCCATAGGCTACATTTGGACTTGTGTTTAAGGAACACCGCGCTCAATGATTTGCAGCCATTTCTACAACTTTTATTGAAACTCGGGGTACTGGTGGTGGCTGTCTGTTGCGAAGTATACTTGATTCTTACGGTATTGCACCTAAGATTGTTGGATGGTTGGATGGCTTGTACATGCCTAGTATGGTACTCGATTGATGGACAGGTAACATTGTACCCAGGCGTAATGTTCGAGAGCAAGGCGTTTTGTAAATGCTGAATGCCTTCCTAGCTCTCGGATTGGATTGAGCGCATGTCGCCGTTGTTATTATTGTATCACTACTTGAGCGGACGGCGTTAGGCTTTGGGACTCGGGGGATACCTGATAGTTGACTTGTTTCTTCCTCCCAGTTGCTAATTGAAACATACCGTATTTGTATTCTACGCTGTATTTATTGTGTCTCCTCGGGTTGATGGACTTCAGGCAACTGTCCAGGCGCATTACTGATCGCCCAATTTGTCGCTACTGGTCACAGCAAAAGTAAGCCGAGGCAACTGACCGACCGATTCCTTTCTTGTTGGTTTGTGATGGTGTGTGCTTACAATACTTTGGGTGATATAGTAGATGGTGGAGATAGATGCCGAGGTAAAATGTACGTGATGGGTTCCATGGCTGGAATTGAGGCGTTCGTGCAGGGCGCGAATGACAGCGGCAGTCGGCGGTTTTGTGGTGTATTGCGGCTGCACCGGCAACAACAGACAGCGATCCACGAGTAGAATAAGTTGGGGGTGCAGGAGTTGCCAGGTTTATGGGTGTATTCTTTATCGCCGGCGGCCCGTTGGGAACGGGAGATATTTCAAGTTCCGCATGATCGCGTATACTACCCCCGCTTGTCTTGGTGTGAGTGGCTCACTTGGGCGTTGTGAATATGGACTTTGAGGAGCAGAGACGGAGAGAATCGGGGCTGGGAAGAACACTCGAAATACGGATACGGACCAGATACGGGATCTGGAAGGACGAGTATGTTGGTTGAGATGGTGTGATGGGAAACTAGATTGCCAATTTTGTGGATATGATGGGTGTGAAGCGGAACTGATGGTAGAATACTCGGAATAGAGGATTGCTATAAGATGTCGCCCGGGAACGGACTAGAAGCCGGGGAGGTGAGAGCCTTCTGCTATCCCCAATCTTCAAACGCCCAACTATACCAGCTTAACTCAGCCCCCCAAACTCGTATTTCTCACTGGATACAGACTAGATGACACCGATTTAGGTAAGCATTGGATAGGAAATATCTAACGCTCGCGATCTTTATATCTAACAATTTTATTCTCAGCTCTGGACAGCATCTCCATATCATTCTGTTTGAAACCATCTCGGCCGACCCAAAGCCTAACATCAGGACTTGCATATCTTTCATTCCATACATTGATTTGCGAGGCCAACTCAGCCTACGGACTTCCATTCCCTGGTCTTTATCGCCATAGAACAATACAGCAAACTCGACCTACAGTACAGAATTTCACCTCCCAACACAAGTAGCCCCATTCATTTGACCCAGCATCATCTTTACTGTCCTACAATAGCCAAACATCCCTAGATAAAATATATCCTAGCTATGACCTACATCAACAAGACCAACTCTTCCAAATCTTCCTCCTCCTCCTCCTCCTCCTCCTCCTGCAATCCTTCGAAACTAGGCGCGCTCTGGCCTTTCTCTCGCGGAAACAAAGTTGAAGATACAGAGACGGACACGGCGACCGAGATCGGAACAAATATTGGAAGTGATGTCGAGGAGCTGGTAAAGGATGATCAAGAGAAGACTGAAGAGGGGCCTAAAGAGAAGAAGAAGGTAGTGATGGTGGCGACGTGGGATGCTCCTGTTTGGAGATAAGTTTCGACGGCTCTGATGGGGAGACGGTTGCTAGAATTAGGAATTTGAGTCAGAGTTTGCATCATGTATTATTTGTTCCTCACTTCACTTTGGAATCAAGGATGGATAACTATATTGTCCAAGATTCTATTGGTCGGGGGGCAAAGAGAGAAGCCGAGTTAATGATTTTCCTTTTTAGCTTGCCACCTTGTTCAACTTGAGCCTGAGTGACTCATGCTAAGACTAACGTAGCGAAGGGCCTCGAAACACACTCATGGTGCTACGGTCTTGTCCTCCGCCAAAAGTTTGGGTTTGTGGTCTTTAATATTGGCCTCAAGTCAACCAGAGCCTGGTATGGGTTTAGTAGCCTGACTCGCAGATCCCTCCATAACGTTGGATTCCCAATGTTGCTCCAGCCCTAACCGCCGCCCGAACACACCATCCTGACCAGGCTTTGGTTTCTGGAACCCTCCATGTTTCCCAGCGCCGTGGGGGCCCTACGAACCCAGCCTCATCCCGCCATCCAACCGGCTACTTCCACGCTGGGGCGAAAGACCCTTTTCTCTCTTTTCCATGATCGTTCTCTCTTTCTTGTCCCTACCCCGCCCAACTCTCATGCACACCGCCCTGCTTGTCTTACCTCGGCTGCTTGAGCATCCCAAAGGATCCCTTTTTTGCTCAGACCTAAAGGTGCAACCACACTTTCCAATCCAATTGTTGCTTGGTGGAATTGGGTGAAAATGACCAGTCGGGCGTGCCGTGCGCCTTACATAACTTTATCCACCTGCACTTTACGCCCGCCCTGCAGTTGCTGGCTTAGGCTCGCTCAGGGCTGGCTGGCTGGTGCTTGCTGCATGCGTGTGCTGGCAAAAGTCCCCCTACGAGTTTTGGATTCCATAGTAGAATAAAGGTTCTTGCAGGACCGGATAATGAGGGATATTGTGATATGTTTCATTGGCTGCCATTGAAATGCCTGACTATATCACCACCAGCCCTATGCTATTGCGCATAGTATGGTTCCAAGAGCAATTCAATACTGCTGATAGTCTTGTCGTAAATAATGGTAGGAAATTGTAGCCCCTGATGAAAATTTAGTGATTTGAGAGATGGATGGGAGTGTCATGTCATGCATGGAACAGGGGGAATAGATGTGTTGGAATTAGCGCTGATGTCATGGATGGGTCCTTGGGTGTCTTAAGTACCTGGTACTTATGCATGCACTATCTGAGCAAAAGCCGATACTAAGAATGCTCTTGCACTAACGATCAAGCCATGTACCAGCTACATTATGGGGTCCTCATTGTGCGACGCGTCCGAACCTTGACGCGCACCTTAAACCAACATGAAGTCTCAAAGACGAGGCTCTGCATGCGGATTTTTCCAACAGCTACTCCCGCGTGTCGATTCTCTCAAAGTTGCAACACCTTCACTCAAAGGATCAAAGTGAGGCTGCAGCCGAATGCTTCCTTTTTCCCTATGCCTAACCGGTTCACACGCATCATACACTTTTGCTTCGCTCTCCCTCTCGATTGCGCCATCTTCAGCCGAACATTCCTTCCGAATAGGCACTTCGCCCCATTCAGCTACAGCCACAGTCATTCCCCTCTCTTTCTGGGCCACCACCCACCTCTACCACAAAGAATTAACACAGTTGAATAGGGCTAGCTCCTCTTATTATCCATACGAACGCGATAACATAAACTCTAATAATAACCATTTCTCGCTCCTCTCCCTCTCCTTTTTTCCTGTTAACCATCCGACCAACCGACTGTTCCACAGCTGAGTGTCCTCAGCGGCCATCACACCCGCAGGTCGCAGAGTCACCCCCGACTCGGTTGGTGCTGGAACTTTAGAGTGGGAAAAAAAAAAAAAAAAAAAAAAACCGCTAGGGGGCAAAGCAGAGACGACAGTCGGAAAAAATGGCGCCTTTGCCGGTCAGCGACTACCCACTCTTCGGCCGATCATCATCACCTTCTGCGTGGTTCAACCCGACATCCGCCAACAAAGCCCGAACTGGCGGCATCCATAAGAAGCGAAGCGTGTCCTCCAAGTTCAACACCACCGCCCGAACTGCTACACCGCCGCCCGCGGAGGAAGAGCTTAGAGAACAGATCAAGAAGCTGAGGGGGGAGCGAGACGTTATTCAATCCGAGATCGACCTCCAGTGGGCCCTTCTCGCCACCATCGACGCCGATAAGGAGCCGGGAGGAGCAGAACGATGCCAACGAAGCCAAAGAGAGTGGGAGAAGAAGAGAAATGTGCTGAGCAGGGAAATTGGTGAGTCTATGATACACACGAGCACACACAGCATTTTAAAGACCTGGCAAGCCGGAAAGAGACGAGAGACCTGGATCTCTACTGGAGGAGCTCCACATCCGATCTACCAATGCTCTGAGTCAAAGGGACCGCGCCCCCAAGAGGATAACGGCAACACATCATGACTAGATCACGAAGATGGGGTAGAAGGACTTAAATGCCTAATCGCTCCCATTGCTGCCTTTCTAAGAAGTGCGTACCTGGCTGCCTTTTTGGCTGCATATTGGCCCGTTAGTTAGCCTGATGTGCAGCATGCCCAGGAAGGTAGGCAGGCACGATCCACCCACATACCTTCAGGCTGAGGAAAGTGCCAGTGGTAGTGAGTGACAAGTGCCTTCCTTCCTTACCTTCAAGTGCGGGTTCTTTTAGCGGGGCCAGCGCTTCTAGCTGCCACATCCTTGATTTAAACTGAACGCTTTCATTTTCATCACGCTATAAATTTGCACTGCCATAGGTGTTTGGGAAGGCTTGGGAATCCAGTGGCACTCGAGACCTTGTGCACCACCTCGGCAGCCTTGTCGTGGAATCCATAGGTCGAGCTCTCTCTCTCGAGTGCATACCGCTAACTACTACCATCCTATCTTCTCCATCCAGCTACTGGAGGTATATCCCCAAGGTGGACTTACGTTGAATCCATTGAATCCATATGCTCAGGAATAACACTTCCACACAAAAACACCGTGACGGATTGCCCAGTGGCGTTCATGATCTCGGAGCAGCCTTTACCTCGGATTGTAACCTCCTCCTTCCTTCCTCTCCTTCACCTTGCACACCCTATTACCGGACAGCCATAGCGCCTCACCCAGTGCCCGCATACCACCTACTACCTTACTCGAATTTCGAGCCCTTCTGTGTAATCATTTATATCGTTCATTCCACATCCAAGAGCGGTGTACCTTCACTTTCCATAAGTCCTTCACGCTAACCAATGTGCTCACTGCTACCTTTCCTCTCCCAGACCTTCTTCGAAAACGTCTCCCCTCCCAAGTCAACACCAACAGCCGAAAACCGTCTGCGACCTTCCGCAACAAAATTCAATCCGAGCGATCAGCCTCACCCGCGTCATCGAGCCCCGGCACGATGCAATGGCCCGGAAACCCCCAGGGCGGCCAGGGCTTTGCCTTTGGCAATGCCACCAATAATGGCCAGAGTGCTGGGTCTTCCCGGGATGGGAATAGTAGCCCTAGTATGCCCCCATTCAGCAACCTAGCGAATAGCAGCCAAGCGAGCAGCAATGGCCAGAATCCTAGTCTCTTCAATAGTATCGGCAACCTACCCACATTCTCCCTCCTAGGAAACACCAACGGTCATGGTACCAGTCCCTCCAGTACCTCTCAGCGTGTTTCCTCGTTCTCCAACATGGGCAGTCCAGCGAGCAACAATCAAGTAGCAGGTGTGAAGCGTTCCTTTGATAGTGGTACCGGCTTCCCTGATGCCGTGATAGCTAGCCACCAGAAACGCCAGTCTCAGCGTCCTAGATTCTCATCTAACGAGGTTATTGACCTCACAGGGTAAGTCAATATCTACAACTGGGCTTCTCTTCCCTCCCCATACTTCATATCCTTTTGTCTCTCTCTTCTCATCTTTTTCAAGTCTGACATTAAAGCGAACCATAGCGATGATGGCGCCGAGAACAACGGTGGCGGCAACGGTTTTAGCACAAACGGACTGGCACAAGGGTTTGGAAACCAGCAAGGGATATCGCCTCAGTCTACCGTGCACAATTACCATGGTCTCCCGGCAATTCAGCAGCCAAACTTCAACAACGACCACGGACAAACGTTCTCTCTCAGTCATTCGCGTCCCTTTCACAGCCAGAACCCTACCTTGGGCCAGTCTTCCAATGGGTGGAACAACGGTCTCATGCCTTCCACTCCCTCAACTACCTTGGCTTCCAACTACCACACATCGAACATTCACTCATCGAGCAGCCTACCCAATCTGGCAGGGCATGGCATGGCCGACAACTCGATGAATGGCTCTTACAACTCGGGGTATAACCAGCTGGGTGGTCCAAGCTCGGCGCAAAACCCTGCGGTACAGTATCGGTTCACTCCTGCCTCGAACATCTCAGGCTCGTATGTGGAGGAGGATGGCATCCATTACGAGTTCGCAGGTTGCACGGGGGACTTCAACCCCCTAGCTAGGTCAGCGGCGTCATCAAATAACCTGCAGAATCTGACTCATCGCACGTACGGCCTGAGCGTACCTGGGGCCGGGTTTGGTGGCCAATACGCTCATCTTGCATACAGGTTCGGCCATAATGCGGAGAGCGTGGATGTCAAGAAAGAAATCTCAAGTCTCCTGACAAACATCACCCCTCGAAGCGAGGATGGCTCGCTTGAGGCGCGCCATCAGACCCCGGCAGCGATGAAAAACAACCTTTACGAGCACCAGAAGATTGCGCTGAAGTGGATGAAAGACCGTGAATCCGAGGGCAAGAGCAGGGGCGGCATTCTGGCAGATGATATGGGTCTCGGCAAGACTATATCTGCCCTGTCACTCATTGCCGATCACAAGTCGAGCAACCCTCGCAGGAAGACAACACTGATTGTTGGACCTGTCGCTATTGTCAGACAGTGGGAGCAAGAAATCAAGGACAAGCTGCGCGCTACCCATTCCCTGTCCGTCTTCCTCCACCATAACAAGAAGGAATCGTTCGAGGCCTTACGCAACTACGATGTCGTTCTTACTACATACGGGGTCCTTAGTGCCGAGTACAAACGCATAGAAGGTTACACAGTCAAACACAAGATGTCATGGGCCGATACGGAGGGCATTTCCGAACTTCGAAAGAACTGCCCTCTGCTTCACCCAAAGAGCAAGTGGTACCGTGTCATCCTCGACGAATCCCAGTGCGCCAAGAATAGGAACGCACAATGCAGCAAGGCAGTCCGACAACTCGACTCTATCTATCGATGGTGCCTCACTGGCACTCCTATGATGAACAACATTGAGGAACTCTACTCCATCTTCGCTTTTCTGCAGACTAAGCCATACGACAGCTGGGATGATTTCCAGAACCACTTCAAGTGCCTATCTCCCAAGAATCACAACAACTACGAGCCAGTCCGAAAAAGGGCCCTTCAAAAGTTGCAGACGGTTCTTGCTGCCATCATGATGCGCAGAACCAAGCAGTCTGTGATTGATGGAAAGCCCATCATCACGCTGCCAAAAAAGACGGAGGAAGAGACGTACGTTGTGTTTGACGAAGAAGAGGAAAGGTATTACCGTGGTCTGGAGCAGCGAAACGTCGACATTTTCAACAAGTACAACCGTCAGGGAACAGTCGGAAAGAACTATGCCGTCATGCTTGTTCTACTCCTCCGTTTGCGACAGGCCTGTTGCCACCCGCATCTCAACACCGACGTTGAGCCTGCCCCGTCGCAAGCCGAGCTGAACTCGCAGCTGGTTCATGTCCACAATATCACCCAGCAGGCCATTGAAACGATAAAGCACGGCATAGAAACCTCGGCATTTGCGTGTGGCTCCTGCGATGACGCGGCTACAAGCCCCATCTTCTTCTCCCCATGTGGCCACGCGATCTGCGAAGCCTGCATGCTACGTATCCGAGCTGATGTTGAGGCCACAAACGTTCAGATGGGCCTGGAGTCAGAGGCGAATGACAATACCGCTTGCCCCCAGTGCGCCAACCCTGTTAAGCTCAAGAACACCTTCCGCCTCGTGGCCTTCAAGAAGTGCCATATGCCGGAACTGCTCGAGGACGAAGCAAATCAAAGTGCCGAAAGTGATTCCGAGACTGAAGATGAAGAGGATGACGACCTCGATTCCCCATCCAACGTTAAGAACGAGCCAGATGCGGACGACAAGGGCAACCTCAAGGGTTTCGTTGTTGCTGACAGCGACCCTGTGGACGAGGTTGGCGATAGCCAAGAGAGTGCCAGCGAATTGGAAGGACCATCCACTCTTACGAACCCAACCAGCCCTGACAGTGGCAGCACTATAGATCACGAGATTTTCAAATTGGAAGAGTTCAACAAGGCAGAAGACGACGTTTTCAATACAGAGGTGGAACCGAAGAAGGCAAATCCAACCGAAGCAGGGACAGAGATCGCGGATTCCGACTCTGATTTGGACTATGGCGTCGAGGATGCAGAGGCTGAACTGCAAGGATTCATAAAGGGCAAGTCCTCCCCACAGGTGGCAATCAAGCCTGCCAAGTTCTTGCCACAGCCCAAACCCGCTGTCCCGAAGAAGAGGAAGAATGGGCGTAAGTCCAAGAAGGATGGCACAGAGGATGTGAGGGCTACCGAGCTAGGCATTCTACGCAAGGAAGCTCAGAAGAACAGGCATGCAAGGGAGAAGTACATGAGATACCTCGTCAAAAATTGGCAGCCATCTGCCAAGGTGACCAAGGCGGCCGAACTTCTCAAGAACATTTGCCAAGTTAAGAAGGAGAAGGTGATCATCTTCTCGTCCTTTACCGGCCTTCTAGATCTACTCGAGATACCCCTCTTGCACGACCTTAAGCTGAAGTACGAGCGATTCGACGGTGGTATGAGCGGTCAACAGCGGGACAAGGCACTCACCACCTTCAAGGAAGATAGAAACGTCAAGGTTCTCCTGGTCTCGCTTAAGGCTGGAAATGCGGGTCTCAATCTCACTGTGGCGAACAATGTCATTATTATGGACCCATACTGGAACCCCTTCATCGAGAATCAGGCCGTCGACCGCACCTACCGTATTGGCCAGATGAAGGCCGTCATGGTCCACAGGATCTTGGTTAAGAGTACGATTGAGGATCGTATCCTGGAGTTGCAGAAGCAGAAGAAGGGTCTCGTTGAGGCGGCTCTTGACCAAGGAACGGCAGCTAGCCTGACCAGGCTCTCGGTTGGAGAGCTGGGATACCTCCTTGGTGCCAACGACCGTTGAGGTGATTTGTCGAGGAGAAGAGCAGATCGACCGACTCACAGACATGGCTCACGTTTACCAGATCCGAAGTTTGGGGAAATGAGAGAAAAAGAAAAAAATCACAGAATGAAAAATGGTGTTTCGCGGGCTTCTTTGCTTTCGATGATTCATGGGCGTGTGGCACATTTACGAGCACAGACGCAGACGATATGTACATACTCGAGGCTCATATCCACGTCATGGCTTTGTCGTCTTTTTTTTTTTGCTATCATGGGGCGTTCTGTTGCTCCTTGATGACTATTTCCATGGGATGGGCGTTCACAGGAATGTGGGGTCTGGAGGAAATGAGGGTTTGCTATTATGCTCTTTTCTACCTATCTACTGTGCTTACGGTAACTGGGACTTGATCACGAGAGACGGTGCATCATCATTCATGGGACTGGGCGGGTTTATACCAGGCGTAGCGGGGTTACTCTGCCAAACGGTGTCTTTGTGTTTTTGGAAATCGGGCTTTAATTCTTATTCTCGCCAGAGACCTGGTACTTGCTTTAGACTCGACTATTATGGACAAGACCTCACGGCACCCTCCTGGCCGGAGTTCCTGGAGTTCTGGGACAACAAGTACAGGCACTAGAAAGTCAGAGTCAAGACAAAAGAACGATACGAGTTGATACACACAAAGTACAAGCAGTTAATTGTGAGGTGTGGTGACTCTTTCGGGTCATTCTTTCCGGTCGAGGGACTTGGTTGTCCATCCGTTCATCCAGCCATCCTCTCATTTTGCAATCCATGAAATTATTGCCAGATGAGACCGGTTGAGTGTATAGCAGTTACCTGCGTAGAGAAATGAGTCTAGTTCTAGACCTCGTAGTCGGAGGATATCAGCAGTTGCCATGTCCGACAATGAACCAGCAAATTAGCCCGGCAGTAAGTCAGTCCGTTTATTGGGCAAGTGGGGATTGTGTTAATCGGCCGGTTCGACCAACGAAGCTTGACGGGCATGATAGGAGGTACCTTAGATCCTCAAGCAGCCAGTACGCTGAAAGAAACCAAGCTAATTCCTTAGCCAGCTACAGTATCATATAGTATGTACATCTGTGGGGGGGGGGGGGGGGGGGGGGGGGGGGGGGGGGGGGGGGGGGGGGGGGGGGGGGGGGGGGGGGGGGGGGGG
>JAKWBI020001029.1:0-12436 GCA_022664585.2 Zalerion maritima | reverse complement strand
CCGGTTTAAGCCGGTTTTTAATTTTATTTATAAGGTTTATTCCACCTTCGCACCCTTTCCATTTTTATCTTTTAGGGCTAAGCAGGACTAATTATCATTACTCTTTTAAAATATCCTTCGTTATTTTTAGTTTGGCCTATTTAAGGACCCTCCTTTAAACTATATTTATATAGCCATATATATTAACCTGGATATATTTAAAACCCTTCCTAAAACCACCAGCCTGGCCCCTATATTATATAAAAGGGTTAATCGGCCTATTATTATTCCCATTTTATATGAAGGCTTCCTAGGGTAAATTATAGGTGGTTTATATTTCTCCCTTCGCTTTTATTATTAATAAGCACTGGCCGTATAATTTAAAGGTATAATAAATAAAAACCCTTATAAGTATTATACCTCCGGGTGGGCGAATTATTTTTAAGATTAAAAACCTAATACTTTTATTTATTATATATTCCCCTTTTTCGAATATATTTCCGTTCCTAAGTATACCGGGGATAAGTATAATAATTACCTTTGGCTTGGCGAGGTTTATATAGCCGAAAATAAAGGCCTTAAAAATATATATTAATTTTAAACTCCGATCCTTTTTATAACGGTTATACCCCTTATAAAAAATTCCGTATTGAAAAATTATTTAATAATACGGTATGGGAGCAGAATATTAAATATTAGGAGAATTATTTCGAAATTATTTTCGGCGGCCCTAATTTTTTAAAGATTATAAATATTTTAAATTTGGGGGCTAAAAATATTCCCGGCCTAACCAGGCTTTTTATATAACCGGTATAAGGGTTTAATTCTTTTGGCGCTTATAATCGAGGGGGTGGCCGAGGTAAAGCTTTTAAAGGAAATAACGGTAATGGCGCGGCGGCCTTTTAGGCTTTTGCTTATTATAAGGGTTTACACTTTCGCAAGGAATAAGGAATATTACAAATTTTTTAAAATTAAACCATAATTTCTTCGTCCCGCGATTAATCCTTTCGCTATTACCAAAATAAAAATTATACTATATAGGATTATCCAATGGCGTCCTTTAATATAAGAAATTAAGCTTTTCCCATAAAGGAATTTTTACTTTTACGTATAGCCCTTTAAATAAAGATCCCGCCCTTTTTTTTCCGTAAATTAAACGAATAAATTAAAATTTAAACGGGTAATCTTTTTTTAAAATTGGGAAATTATTTTTAATTACCATTTATAAATAATTTAGAATAAGGCCATTCGGTATGGTATGGGAACGGAAAAAAGGAAGTATAAAAATATTCCCTTTTAAATTTTTGGATAAGGGGATATGGTTCTTTTTTTATATACGTATATATACCTTGGGCTATTAATAAAGCTTTAGGTATATGGTTTTTACTGGGTCCTTTTATAATATTTGGTTTTAAACTGGTTGGGGTTTATTATTATATAAAGGAGGGGATATAAAAAAAAAGGGGAATTTCTTTTTATATGGTAATTTCTTTAAAGATCTCGTAATATTATATAGCTTTATTCCTTTATAAAAGGAATATTACCGAATTTTTCCGTGATTATTATAGGGATTTAAAATCGTACTTTTTTTATTATTCCTAAAAAAGGTACTTTCCCCGATTCCCGCTTTTCGTTTTTTAATTCTTTTATATTGCGTGGTTTTTTTGGCCGTAATATTATAATAATACGTTCGGCTGGATCGTTTTCTTTCTCCTAATTATTACCATAAAATATTACCGTTCGGCATTAATCCTTACCTAAACTTTTTGGCATATTATCCCTAATATGGCCTTTTAAACTATCCTTTTTATCGCTTAATCCTATACAATTCTTTCCCAATTTATTATTTTATTTTAAATAAGGTTCCTATTTTTTCCAGGTATTATTATTAATTCCTGCCGGCTTATTCCACCATCCGTTTTTTTGGACAAATTTTTTAACCTTATTATTTCCGATTATACGCTTAAAGGGAGGGCTCCCTTTATAGGGTTCCTTAAACTGCACCGTTTTTCTTTTATTCGAGAGCTTATAGATAATATAGGGCCTTATCCATTAAGGGTTTTGCTTATCCTCTGTACTCTTAACCCCCATAATTGGTATTTATTATAATATTAAATCTCCTTCTTTTAATGGAATTTTCCTTATTTTCCCGTTATTTTTCTTATCCACGTACTTGGCCCTGGCTTCCCTATTCCGTCGTAGGATTCGGGCTGCCTCCGCCAAGTCCGTTTTTTTCCGTTCCATTGCCCGGCTCCTTTCCGCCAAAAAGTCCGCGTACGGTATATTACCTTTCCAATTAATTATTCTTTAAATAAAAAGCGCCATTTTAATAAGGGTAACCATTTTTTAACCGTACAATAATACATATAAGGAAAATCCTATAATTTGGTTTATTATAATTTTTTATATTATTAATACCCCTGGGTACGCGTTAACCTAACTGCCGCCTAATTTTAATAATACGTCCCTGGTGTTTAAATAATGGTGTTTTATTCCCCCTTATAATTATAAATTATACGCCAATACCGTAATTTTGGCCAGGCCTATTTATTTTATAAGCTTATTTAAAAACCCTCGGTTTTTTGGTCCTTTATTAATTACCAATTTCCCACACATCCCATGCTTATAAATTATATTTTACCAAATAAAATTAACCATTTACCCTGCGGTGGCTTTTTATAATAATCGCCCTTTAATTTATCCTATTAAATTATATTTGGCCTATATAATATAAATATACCCTTTCCTTGGTGGTATCCAAAAAATATTAAGCGAAACCTTAAAAAAGGGGGTTAAAATAAGGTTAGAAATTTTTAATAATATTTTAAACCTTTAAGGGTTTTATTTTTAATAAATTGGGCAGGTTTTTAATACCTTTTACACCTGCTTTTATTATCCTTTTTAATAATAATATTAAATAATAAAATTAAATATAATATTTTATTTTTTATACCCTTTATAAATATAATTATTTTAAATAATATATTTCCGGGTTTAATTATTATCGACCACCAATTATAATTATAATTTACCCCTTAAGGTTTTGCGCCAAAACTTTTAATCCCTTACCAAATAATTTAAAGCCTTTTTTTTCCAATAAAGGAATAATTTATAAAAAATATTACTCGGTTTTTTTAGGGTGGTAAAAAAATACATTATTTTTCGGGATTTATTACTTTATATTTCTTCTCCTAAAATTTTAATATCCCTTTAATCCTATATAACCCTAAATATATATAATTATATATTAATAAAATCTTCGATATTTTCCTCCAGTTTATTATTTTTCTTGTTTAAGGATCCTGGGGGTTTTTATAATAATATATTTACCATAATATTTTTATTTCCTAATATATACTTTATATTAAAATCGAATTACCGTATTTATACAATTCATTTAATAATAAGTGCTTTGGATAAATTAATAATATTATTATTAAATTAATATATTATATTAATCGTATCCATTTTAAAGGTAAAATACACGCCGTATAGGTAATTCCGTAATCGTTTTAAAACCATAAGCAGCCCCTTATATTTTAATTTAACCGAATAATATATTTCTTCGGCTTTTTTCTAATAATTAAACTTATACCTCGCCATTAGGACCTTCCCTTCCCTTTTTTGGCCGATCCATACTCCCCATCCGGTTCCCAATACGTTTACTTTAATAATAATACGCCCTGCCTTTAGGGAATAGTTAATTTTAATTAAAATTAGGGGTAATATTAGGGTTTATTTAAGGATCTCCGTTATTTTTATATACTTTTCCTTCCAAATAAACTGCGCCCCTATACGGGTGAATTTATATAGGGATTTAATAATATAAGCAAAATCCTTAATAAATATTCGGTAAAAAACCATTATATTAATAAATCTTTTAATATCCGATATATTTTTAAAAACCGTCCATTCCTTAATTTTAATAACCTTGGCTTATTTAGGATTACGGCCATTCGTTCCATATATAAAACCTATTATTACGGCTGATTTTTAGCACCATTTGGATTTAACCATTAAAATTATGGTCCCGGCCAATTTATTTCGTAATAATATTTAATTTAGGTTTTTAATATATTCGGCCACGTATTACCGTACACCTAGGTAAATTTCTCGCCCATTATATATAATAATAAAACCTTTAACCGTAATATTATTAATAAATATCCTGCATATTATTAAAATAAAACCTAGGAGAATAATAAAGATAATTTTATAAAATTAAATAATATTATTCGTTCCTCCTTACGAAAGCGTGGTTATTTTAAATAGGCCGGCGAATATTATAAAAATAATAAGATCTCGGGATTTTAAATCGAGCACCATTTGGTCGTATCCGGAGTAAAAATCCAGGAGTAAAATAAGCTGGTAATAGATTATATTTTTTGCAAATTTATCGGTAATTAAAGGTATAAAAGTATTATAAATTATAATCGAATTAAGCCTTTCCGCTAAATTAATTAAACGGTATTTCCCATCTTTGTTTTTAATTAAAAACCAGGGGTTATAATATACCGCTTGGTTTGGTTTAATTACCCCCTTTTTTTTTCGCTTTTCGAGCATTTTAATTACCACCGTTATTAATACCTTAAAAATAGGAATATTTTTAACCTGCCACCCTATATAAGGTACCGTATCGATTTTTTGGGGAGGGGCTATATTAGGATTAACTTTACCTAAATATTCCTAAAATTATACCAATATTTATTTTTTATTTATAAACATATTTATAAATATCCTTTATTTTTCCCCTTATAATTCCCCGAGGGATTTTAAAATCTTATTCCTTTTTTCTAATATAAACCTAATACCGTTGCACCCTACCTTATATAATTATAGGTAAACGTATTCGCTTTATTTAATATTATTACGATTTTTTTCTAATGGCTTATTCTTTTCCCATTTTTTCTTATACTAATCCGGGTTTACGGGGGCCGTTTTATACTTTATTTAAATATTCACGGGCTTTATTTTATCCGCCACACGTTTATATATAATAAAAATATTAATAATATTGGTATTATTAAGGGGAAATGCCTCCTAGGCTTTGCCAACGCCTAGGATCTTATTAATAATAAAGTCTTATATTCTTCTTTTATTATTTCGCAGCTTTTAATCATTACTTTTATAATACTTTTTTAGGAAAACGTTTAATCTTTTTTTGGTAGCTTTTTTTTTATAATTGGCGTTCCATGGGTAATTATAAGGTTTCCTGCGCCCCTGCCCCTTTGGCTGGTAAAGGGTAACCTTTATATTTGGTTTTCCGGTCCAGATTTTTTTATTTAAGAGGTTCTCCCCTTTTTGCGATTTATTAATATACCCCTCCATGGGTATATTCTTTTTAAACTTTTTTATAAGGCGTTTAATTTCCTTTATAAAAAATTAGGCTATTATTTTTTCGTTATCCGAATCCAAAACTTCCATTATATAGCCAGGGATTTTAATTTTACCAGCACGGGGTTTCCCTAATCCTATACTGGCCTTTTTTTTTTTATTGGTTAAATTATAAAGGTTTTTTATATTTTCCTAAAAACCTTTATTCCCTAGGAATAAATATTACAAAGTATTTTTCCACGTTTTTTTTTCAGGATTAAATTTATAATAATAATAATATAATTATTCCCTTTTATTTTGAGCTCCCCGATTAATATATTGCGCTTTTTATTATAATACTATTTCCACCCCGTTATTATAATAAAAGGTATTCCTAATATTATTTTTAACGCCCCTTTTCGATTTTCTTTTAATATAAAAAAATTTTACGCAATGCGTTTAGGTTTTAAAAAAACGTACACCTATTATTATATAATTAAAGTTAAATTGGTTTTTTGGCCATTATAACCGGAAAACGCAACTTACGCCTGGTAAACCTTAAAGCCGTATTCCTAGGCGTAGGTTCGTTTTAAAATATTGGCTTTTATACCTATATTTATAATAACCCTGGCCAACCTATTCTTTGGCCCTTTTATACGTATTAATAGGTACGGGCTCGGGTAAAAAAAAAAGGGGATTATTAAGGGGATTAATACTAATAGGTTAGAAATATTAACTAAATAAAAAACTGCCTCTCCTTTTTTTAGCATTACCGCTTTTAGGCCTCCTGGCAGGCTTATAAATAGGACTTTAAAGTTTATACGTTCGTATTATTAATATAACTAAATACGTATAAGGTTTATAAATTTTAATTCCTTTAAGGGTATATTATTAATAAAACGTATCTTTATTTTAACCACCTAATAAATATTAGGCCTGTTTAAAATTACCTATTAATATCCCTTTGGCTTTTTACCCTTATAAATAACTTCGTTAATAATTTCCTCCACCCTTATTTTACCTGCCAGTTTTTCCTATAAGGTTATTTTTATAGGTTACGATATTTATAATACCTTCGTAATTATTAACCCGTAAGGCCTTTTTATAATTTTCACGAATTATTTTTCCATTATCTTTTAAAAAACTAGGTCCGTGAACTTTAAGGGGTCCTTACGCTTACTACCTAAGGGCGCCTCTTTTTCCTCCTATATACTGCGTTTTATTTTCTCCTTTATCGCGCCTAATACTTTTTCGTGGCCAGAATCCTTCTTTTTTCCTTTGGCGTTTTCTTTTTCCCTAATCGCTTTAACCTTATCTTCCACTTTTACTCTCTTTGGGGGCCTGCCTTATCCTTTTTTAATTTTTTCCTGGTTATAATTAAAAACCGATTACGCCGTTTTATTATAAATATTAATAATAAAGGCTTCCGTTATTATCTCCGCTTCCATATTCTCCCAGCTTTTCCACAAGTACTCCTTAATCATTATTACCTTACCTTTTATTATAATAAATAATTAATTATTTTAAATACCATTATTTTTAGGGATTTTATAAACCTCGTCGGTTAGGTTTATTTATAACTGGCGTATTTAAGGTACCTGGTCCTTTTTATTAATTAGGCCAGGCGTATTTTTTAAAAACCAGGGATTTTTTATAATTATATTTTAGGCCTTTTATACCCGATCGTATTAATCCTTAGGCACCTTTTTTTGCTTATAATACCGTAAAAATACTATTCTTATTAATACCCTTTCCGTAATTATATTATTAAACATTTTAATAGGCCAGGTATTATATTCGCTTCTTTTAAAATCCCATTTTGGTATTTAATAAAAGGGGTGTTTATAAAGGACTCCGTTAATTTAATCCTAAACGTCCCATAGGCAATTATATAATATATGGTTACTTTTTAAGCACTAATAATATTTTACTATTTTAGTCTGGTACTGGGGCCTTTTATTAAAACTAATTATTAATATAAGAAATGTTTATACTTTTAAAATTTCCAAAGGGGTTATACTGGTTTTTTAAGGGAATTCGGCCTAAATATAATAAAATCCTCGCATATAGTTCCGTCCAGTTTAATAAATTTAATTAGGATTATACCCATAATGGTTTTTATATTAGGGCTTATTTTCCCTAATTTTACTATTATTTAATATTAGTTTTATTTTTTCGCCTATTTTCTGGTTTAATAACGCATGTATATTAGCCACGCTTAAAATATTTAGTTTTTTAACTAGGTCTTATTTAATTACTTTGGGCAGAACTAATCGGCTAGTAGGTACTTTATCGCTTTCTCGTGGTCGGAGCGCGGGCGGCAAATTACGGGGGTCGGTTTAATTCCTTTAGGCCATTTTGGTTAAATCGTATCGGTTGGCTTACTGGAACTGGGGGTCGATAGGGTTATACGTGGCTTCCTTAGTGCGGGCGGTGGTCCCTTTTTCTTTTTATTAAAACTTATTTCCGAATAGTTTTATTATTTTCTTACGCTAATCCAGGAACGCTTTAAGCTTTTGGAGAAGTTTTTCGTGGGTTCCGAGGTATAAATTATTATTTATAATCCCTGCAAAACTGTATAATTAAGCCCACGATATATTATCGAAGGCGTTTAGGAATGCGTTCGATAAAATAATATTATTAATATAACCCGTGTGGTTTTCTTTATATTAAATAAGCCGGCGTTTTTACCCCGCGATATATAACCGTTATTAATTAATATTCTTTATAGGCCAATTCTGGTAGGCGAAGCGCTTTAGGTTTGCCATATTACGGCCTTTTTAAAAGGTATCCCTATTTATAAATTCCGTTTTTAAGGCCTTTTTTACTTTAATCTATATTTTTCCTATGGCGAGGGTTCGACTGGTTCGGCGTAGGTATTAATATAACATTATATAATATAATTTATTTTTTGCGCATTACTTATAAGTATTGCCTATTTAAATATTCGATTTAATTAACGCGTATATTAAAAAATATTATTTCCCTTAAATATTACGCTTCCCTATATATTAGGGAGCGGTAACGGTAATCGGATTATAATATATTGGTTTATTTTATAAGGGTTATATTAATTAATATTAAATATTACTTTTACGGACTGGCCGGGGAATGGTATTTATTTTATTCTTTAAAATATCGGAAAGATATTCGTATTATATTTTGCCCGGGGTATTAGCGTAATAAAAATTCTAAATAGCGGGATTTTAAGCGAGGGAGGGTTAAAAGGCGATCGCTCGGCTTTTTGTTTACGTGGTAAGGTTTAAGCTTTATTGGCATTTTTGGGTGTTTTTATTTTCGAAGATCGTTTTTAGGCCTAAGGCCTATTTATAAGGCGTTTTTTACCTTCTTTTATCGTAATAATATTTTGGTAAAAAAGCCTTTACCGCGCCTTGCTTTAAGAATATAATATAGTGAATTTAAAAGGTGGAATAACTTTTTAAAAAATAAAATAATTTATAAAAGATGGAAAAAATTATAAGAGTTAGAATTTAAACAGGTTTTTTAAAGGGTAGTATAATATAGGATTATTTTTCCTTAGCCCTAGGCTTAAAGAATTATAAACGGTCCCTTAAAATTAAGGATAATAGTGGTGGTAAATACTTTTTAGGCCTTTTAAGCGTAATTATGGGATTTTTATAATTTAAAATAGGGAACCTACGCAGCCTTTTTAATAATTACTTTCCTATTTTCCGGGTATTAATGCTATTTTTCCGGGGCCCTAATAGGTTCTATTCCTCGCGTTTCGCGCCTTGCATTAAAAGATCTTAAACTTTATAGGTATACCGTTTTACCGTTCTCCTTAATCGCCTTACCCCTTATTATTAATTGGTCCGCTCCTGGTAATTATTAATTTGCCGGCTTTTTATAGGGCCGGGCGTAATATTGGCTAGTTTATTTAGGCTAAAAGGCCTCGCCTTACCTTCCCCTAAGCTTTAAACCTTCCATAACTTCCTTACCGTATATTTATCCCCCCCCCTTTTGGCCGCTTTTTTAGGTAAAGGAGATTGGGCGCTCTCGAAGGGGATGGGGAATTAACCATGGTTTTATGGGTGGGAGCCTAAAAGTCTGGCGTTTATAATCCATAAACTATTATAATCGCCATATTTCCCTTTGGTTACGGCCCGATCGCAATAAAATATGGAACCCCTAAACTTTTCCCAAATAAATTTAATTCTCGAGATTTTTTTTTCTTTTTTTTAGTAAGGCCTATATAGGATTACCCTTATACCAGATTCCTTAAAAGGGGATCGACCTTAATTTGGACGGGCGATTTATTTTTTTCCAAGCCCTTTAAGGAATATTTTTCCTTGTATTCGTTGGGTTAGGCACGGGGTTTAATATTAATAATAAAAAATAAAACTTAACCTAAAAAACGGTGGGGGTTAGGCCTTTATTCGAAGAATAATTTAATAATTATAAAAAACGGTATCCATTTTTCCCTATATTTTGGAGCGCTTAATGGCTTTAATCCTTCCTTTTTTTTATACCTTTTAAGGAGCGGCAAAGGTACTCCATAATTCTTATTCTTTATTTACGGGGTCTTAATCGGGATTATATAAATCGTTTTTCCGCCACGTAACTTTTAAGATCCTTTGTAATTATAATAAACCCCTATAAATTAAGCCCGGTTATTATATACTTCCTTTTACTTATAAATAAAATATTAATACTATTTAACTTTGCCTGCTTTTTTCCAGATCGGTTTAAAGTACCTCCGTAATCTTTACCTTAATATTATTATCCCCTTAACCGAAATTACGTAAATTATCCTTTCGCCACGCAGTTTTTAGGATTTTTTTTATAATCGTAGGTAGGATTATAATACGGGCCAATTTAGGGGCGCCTTATTTAACCCTTAAGCTTCCGCGGTAATTTTAATCAGCCCTAATTATCCCTTCTCCTTAGAACTTTTTTTAATAATATAAAGGCATTCCTATTACTTTCCCCCTTATTTTAAGTTTAACCGGAATTGCGTAAATCGCCCCTCCGCCATATAATTTTTGGGATCCTTTATAATCGTAATGCCCTCGGAGCTTAAGCTGGGCTTATAAAAATGTTCTTTTTATTTAAAAGTAGGACTATAGTCCTGCTTTTCTTTATACGTATTAATATTTTTAATAATCCCTTCCTTTGCTCCTTTTATAACCGAGCAAGTAAAGGCTTTCTTATTATATCGCGCCTTAATTTTACGCCGGATTTTTATAATATAGTGGGGGTTTAATTACTTATTAACCTTTATTATTTCGCTTACAGGGGTATAATAGGGGTGTACAGTTTTATTTAATATTCGAAGCCCAGTCCCTTTTTAGCCTTCCCACCGCGATTATATATACGTTTTTAACCGGTACCGGGCCCATTCCGGAATTAAATTCCCGTTATTTGGCTTTGGCCTTTATAGGTTTATAATACTGCCAGGGTAATCCTATAGCGCCGTAAAACTTCCGCTTTATTCTTTTTTTTAAGGACATATTCCCTGGTTTTTCCGTAATAATAAATTATTTAAAGTATAAATAATTGGGTTCCGAAAGGCTTTTAAATTCCGTATATTATACAGGTCTGCCCAGCTTTGCTTATTATTACCCCTAATTTATTATACTTGCTTTATTTTAAGGGCAATTAATTTTTAGCCAAATATTACGCTTTTACCACCGTGGGAAAAAAACTGCCCCCCCCAAGGAGTATAATTTGCGCGATTTCTTAAATTCTTATAACGCAGTATGTTGGTCGGTTTTTAGTTTTATTATAATATAAATATCCGTTTCCGTTTTTCGTAATATAAGTATTACGAATTCTTTACCGGTATACCGTAAAAGGGTTCTTCCACCTTGGCGCGGTAATTTCCGCGGATTCCTATTTACGCTTATTAATATAATTCCGTATAGTATTATTCTTTAATTATAATTATTAACCCAAATTAATTAAGGGGAGAAAATGGTAAAGGAATTCCTTAAATTTTAATCCTAAAAAACGCAGGCTTATTATTAAAACTTAAGTTCGTAAATCCTGATTAAACCTCCAGAAAATATAACGGGGAATAGGTTTAATAATCTCGCTGCATGGTCGGTATTTAAAACCAAATTATTTGATTTAGTTAAACCTCTAATTATTTATTTAAAAATGGCAATACTCCAGAAAATATAGAATAATCCTATACAGGATTATTCCTAAACGATAATATAATATTTGGGGGAAAATATAATATATTAAATAATAATTGCATTTTTATGACCAAGTTTTTGCCGCCATGGTTTATTGCCCTCCCAGAAGTCCCATAAGTCCCGGGGGTCCTCCTGGCTTTTTATATAATCCTGTATAGGACTATTTTAGGGCTTTAAATTAATTATTTAAGCAATCGCGCCGGGCGCCGGTCTTTGGTACAAATGCAGCGGGGGATACCTCCGGCACCGCTACAGGAGGCGTTTTATCAATTTATCGAGATTTTTTAAAATATTTCCTTATTTTATTATTTTAATCCTTAATTATTTATACGGGTTAAAACCGATACTTTAAATTAAGCCTAAATAGCCATTTTTTTATAACCGGACAAGAAAGGTATATACCACCTTATGATTTTTTGGTTTATTAAGTTTAAAAAAGCTAAGCTAAATTATAATATTTTTAATAAAAAATTATTGACCATTATTTTATTATTTAAATACTGGTAATATTATTTCCAAGGGTTAGCGTTCCCAGTTAAAAATCTTTCGGATTATTTTAATTTCCAAACCTTTATAAATTAATAAAAATTAAATGGCCGCCAAATATATTAGTATATATATTTGGGCCCCTTTAATTTTAAAATTAAATATTAAATAAAGAAGCGAAATCCTACCGATACCCCGTTAAAAAGGCTTAATTATATTTTAAAAACTCCGGCAAAAAGTAATCTCCTTTTATTATTATAAAGGAAAATGGTTAAAGTATATAATCTTAGGATTATATAATCCCAAAGATTAAATAAATTATTATTTAAATATTTTTAAGCGGATTTTACGGAAAAGCCTTAAAAAATGGCCTTACCCTGGGTAATAATTAAAATTATTACGGTAAAGGAAAAACCATATTTATTTATAAATAAAAGCCTATATAATTATATTAAATAATTATAAAATATTAATTTAATATATATTAAAAAAATCGC